>JAQZBX010026432.1:0-28946 GCA_029593785.1 Cabassous unicinctus | reverse complement strand
GGAATGAAGGAATAGAACTACCCCTGCCATATCTGTTTTTTGTTTGTTTGTTTGTTTTGTTTTGTTTATTTATTTTTATATTTTAAAAGATGCTTAGATTACATAAATGTTACACAAAAATTACAGGGATTCCCATGTTCCCCACCTCCCAAACCTCCCATAACCTCCCACATAAACGTCTTTCATTAGTGTGGCACATAACCTGCAATGGATATACACATCCTGGGGCTTTGCCAATAAGCATGGACCATAGTTCACATTGTAGAACACATTCTCTCCCACACAGTTCTGCATGTTATATGCTGATGTAAAATGGCCTATATCTGTCATTGTAATGTCACTCAGGATAATTCCCAAGTCCTTAAAAAGCCCCTGCATTACAACTGCTTTTCCCTCTCCCTGCCCCGAAAGCATCCAGTGGCCACTGGCTCCACCTCAATGTTGTAATTTCTTCCATTGCTTGAATCACAATATATCTACAGCAGAATACCAGTAAGTCCACTCTAGTCCATAGCTCTTCCCCCAATCCTGAGGAGTCTGGGATGGTGCTGTCCACTCCACCTCCAAGTGATAGGGGGCTTATATTCCATGAATAAGATGGATAGGATTATCCTGCTTGCAGCTGCAGACTCTCTTCATTCCCTGGGATGGCCGTTGTCCATCATCATCTCCTTGCCAGGTGACTTGGGTGAGTCCATTGAGCTGTAGAGTAGGAGTTGCAGCTCCACCGAGATTCCAGGCACAGCTGGCACATGGGCAGGCCAAAGGCTCCAGTCTCTGGAAGTATACCTACAAACTCCAGCACCAAGTATAGGTTTGAATAGAAGGGACTGATGGACCATGTGCAGGGAGGACTTATTTGAGTCCAAATCGGTCACTCTCAGGAGCACAGATTCCAAAGTATAGCCCACTGATAAGGCATCAATCTCTGGAGCTATCCCCCCTTATATAGGACCTGGGTGTCTCCAGAGCCCTCAGGAGCCCCTCTGTGTGGGGTGATATCCACTTTGGTGTTCTATGAGATCCTACTGAGGTGTGTGTAAGTGTTACCTCTTGGATGACCTCCCAACTCTCTTTGAAGTCTCTTAGCCATATGAACTCATTTTTCTTTACCCTTTCCTCCCTTTTATTCAAGGTCTTTTTCCAGACATATTGCTGGTTGGCACTTGTAATTAATCCCTCGTTGCCAGGGAGGCTCATCCCCGGAAGTCATGTCCCATGCAGTGGGGAAGGTAATGCATTCATATGCTGAGTTTGGCTTAGAGAGAGGCCACATTTGAGCAACAAGGAGGCTCTCAGGTGGCAACCCTTAGGCACTCCGCCATATCTGTTTTTAACTTCATGATCAGACTCCATTGGACAGATATGTTTATTCCTTGAGTGAGCTCACTTCAAATGATCATCATCAAGGGTTGCCACCTCCCAACCCTTTCAGCCATTCCTGCTTTAAATGCTTTTCTAATTATGTGAATAACTTCTTCTTAGGTAACTCTTGTTGGATATGAAGGATTTGTTTTACTGTGGCATGGATGCCACTGTTCCAATTTTTATTTCATATCCATCAAGGTAGCCTAACACTTTTGTCATCATCTCTTCTTGATACTGCTCTGTGTAATTGCCCTTTTGTTACCTAGGAACTTAAAGTAACATTGCCTTCCAGCTTAGCAACATTATTAGTAAGAAACATGGGGTGAGATGCACAATTTTTATTCTCAAGTGCTTTACCTTGAACAATTTAATCCTGGGAGTATGTACATGAATTTCTACTTTAAGCCATAAGATGTTATTTGTCACTCAATCAAAATAAAGATGTCAGTTTCAGGATGAATTTACAGAGTTGGCAGAACTTAATTTTCTTGAGTGAAGCCGGAGATGCCTCTTTGCTCCACAGTACTTCTGACTTGAGCTTCGTTCTTGTTATTTTATCTTGCTGAGAAATATGTATAATAGAGCATTTCTCCTGGGGACTGTGGCCTCTTCTGACTTAAGAATATTTTCCAGAAGCTTCACTATCAATGAGAGAGTGTCTCTTACCTTGCATCCTCCCTGCTGCTTCTCTCTTCTTGCCCGAATTTACTTTGTATATCTTTCCCAAAGGAGAGAATAGTCCCATTTGGGGAAACATAAAAATTTCCCTCCCACCATATTGGCGATTATACACAACTGCCCGTAAAACACTTACAGAGGAACCGTAGACATCTTGACCTCAGTCCCATGGACCAGCAATCTCATTGCCACCAGCAGCAGCACATCTCCCACCACACATGGCCCAAGTGAGGGCCCCTCCGTTCTGAGAGAAGATGAAGTAGAGAGATTGACAATCCTCCTTGGAGGCATTGTGGAAACATACTTACTGTCAAGTCTCATGCAGGATTGGCCTTTACCAAAATATGTCCAAGTCACAAAAGTTTGACACAAATACATTTGGTTATTATTGTTGCTTTTCTTTTCTACCCTGTATTAGTCAACCAAAGGAGTGCTGATGCAAAATACCAGAAATTGGTTGGTTTTTATAAAGGGTATTTATTTGGGGTAGAAGCTTACAGTTACCAGGCCATAAAGCATAAGTTTCTTCCTTCACCAAAGTCCATTGCCATGTGTTGGAGCAAGACAGCTGCAGATGTTTGTCAGGGTTCAGGCTTCTTGGGTTCCTCTCTTCCTGGGGCTGCATTTCTCTCCCGGCTTAGCTCCTCTGTTTCCTCCACAAGGTCAGCTGTAGACTGTGAGGCTCTCTAGGCTTTGTTTCTCTCCACAAGGCCAGCTGTGAACTCTCAGGCAAATGGCTCGTCTCTATCCCGGGCCTTCTCTCCTTCCTCACCAGAACTCCAACATCAAAACTGCTTCAACTCTGTTCTTGCCATGCCTTTTATATTTGATTCCTGCCCCACCAAGGGGTGGGGCTCAACGCCCTACTGATGTGGCCCAGTTAACGCCCTAATCATAACTTAATCATGCCCAGATTAGCAGACCAATTTACAAGGATGATCCAATATCTATTTTTGGAATTCATAATTACATCAAACTGCCAAATTGCTACATACCCCTACCCCCACCTCCATTTTTTCCTAAGCTGCTCATGGCTCCTTGTGGTCCTACAACCTTAGAGTGCATCATGCTTGGCAAATAGGTCCTCCAAGAGTATTTTTTGAATGAATAAATGACACACATGCCTATGGGAATTTTTTTTCTTACCTGTTGCTAATGGGTTGCTTTTCTGTAAGCCTGTAGTAGCTAACAAGGGGCCATAGAAGTCAGAGAGAATAGCTATCACAGTGTCTCTGTGTCCCCCAAAACAAGTACTATCAGGAGGCCCAATTAAAAGACATTTCCTCAATGCATAAACCAAAACTTTTTCAATTTATGCAGATGAAACTTAGATTGATAAAATGCAATCATGCTTAAAAGTCTTTCTGGACAGAATTTAAAAATAATTCTGAAAACCTATAAGTCTGTATCTATTGCAATGAGGGGATGTTGATATATTATTTCATGAGAGATGTGGGTTATAGAACAGTATGCAAAGAATGATATCATTCCTGCAAGATAGTAGATAAAATGCAGGTAGGTAGATGATAGATAGATAAAGAGATGTAGCGAGGTAGAGAGGTAGAGAGGTAGAGAGATAGGTAGATGTATTTTAGGACAGAAATGATTTATGTTATGAGTGCTCTTCATTTTGGAAGAATTTATCATTCAGTCGATTTCTGAGAAAATGAGCACAGTAGGTTTTTGATATCATTCAGCTTTTTGCAGTCATATTTTTAATTTATAAGTGTTTTTGTTTACTCTGCATATTCCTTTTAAAAAATAGCATTCTCTTCTTGTTCCAAGGATTTAAATTTGTCTCTAAGTTCCTGGAAATTGAATTATAATCTTTTAAGTGTTCTTCTTTCTGTATTGTCTTCGTTTTTTGCAGTTTTTTTTCCTACTTGTTTGTTTTGGTCTTGGATTTTCACATTTGTCATTGGTAACCCTGACGATCTCTGGCCAAAACGATCATGTTTAAGAACAAGATACTAACAAGGTGAATGGAGGTTTGTCAACCCCAGCCTTCACAAGTATCTTCATCTGGAGGGAACCTGACTTTCATCGGGTCATCTAAATTTCATCAGCTGAAGGTGCTTCTTTCCCTTGAAGAATCTTCCAATTCTGGTTGGGGTGGACAGGTTAGAAGGCTGTCTGCCGGCCTTCAGAGAAGCAACCATGTGAAGAGATGGGAGCTCTCTGTGTAGTCTGTACGTTTTCACTTTCATCTCCCTCTTTTCAGCTTCTTGTGTTGTTCCAAGGATCAGCTGTGCCTGGGGTCATCAGGTCCAGAGCCTCTGGTTTATGTTCTCTGGATAATCCTCCCCTTTCTTTCCAAGGTGGAACAGGGTAGAAGTGAAGGCCTGGAGTAGAACCAGCAACTGGGGAATCTAATTCTTATTTCTACAGACTTTAACCATATGGGGTCTTAAACCATAATGTGTAATTGTATATAAGATATATTTGAGATATAAACATACATATTAATATATTGTTTTAAATATATTTAATATATTGTAAATTCAATATATATTTAAATATATTTTAGCCATGTTTAACTTATAAAAATAAACAGTGCTTTGACCATAACATTAGACTATGTTCATTGTTAGGAATAGCTAACTATTTATACAGGCACTTGATTGGTTTATTTATATACTTGTTTATGTAGGTAATTAATTTAGACAGGTAACTATTTTTCATATGCTTCCTTCTTTTACTTTATATTATTTTAAAATTATATAAGTAATACATCCTTGCTTAAAATATTAAATTGATATGAAAGGGGATATTGTGGAAAATGAATGTTCCCTTTCACCTTCTCTCCCCCTCCTCAATCACACACCCCTTCACAGAAGTAATCATTTTTAAGAATTGGTGTCAATCGTTTATACTTCTTTTTTTTGACTATGGTTTCTGACTTCTCCTTTCAATTAATTTGATGTATCTTAGCATACCTACTGGAAAATAGATAGAAATGTTTAGGATAACACCTCTTGAATCCATATATATATATGTATATATTTTTTTCTTTTCAAATATTAGAACTGCTTCGGTGGAGGGTAAAGAGCTATGCCCTTTGTAAATACTGGATCCTTTCTAGAGCTTTCAATTAATTATAACAGGCTAATGTTCCCCCAGTTACCAGGGTTAACTGAAAGCTGACTATCATACAAATTGGTTTTACAGATCATAACATTGGGTATCAGACTTTAAGTAAAATTATTTTAAAGAGTTTCCTTGTATTCCATGCTAGGAGAAAGATCCAGTTGGGAGAATAAGAATGATATGAAGAATCTAAACTGACACCAGAATGAAAGCCTATGTGCTGTGAGAAGCATTCAAGTAATTTTTTAATGAACAGCTTCCTTTGACTTATCTTAAGACCTCTATGGGGGGTGGGGAGCATGACAGAAATAGAATAGATGGGGAAAAATTAATCAAGATTCTGTCCCATTAGTTATGACTGACAAGGAAAAGATAATTCCCAAAAAGCAAATGGCATTTGTTAGCAGAAGGAGATAATGATAATGGGACTTTCACAGATGAATCAGGAAAGAAGTAGAAACAAATTTAAGAAAAAGTTCAGTAATCAGCAGAGATGGGCATTACATGAATGACTCTAAAATGGCTGCGATATTGGTGTTTGAATTCTATCACTACCAATAGAAATAAAGAAGGGAAGTTTATGTTTTATTTATTTATTTTTTAAAGTAATTTAAAAAAAAATTTTTTTAATTTTAATTTTTTTTATTTTTCACTGGGAGGTCCCAGGGATCAAACGCAGGTCCCTCCATATGGGAGATGGATGCCCAACCATTTGAGCCACATCTGCCCCTTAAGAAGGGAAGTTTAGATCACTAATGAATAAGGAAGAAAATTGCAAGCATGGCTACTGAAAATGCAGATAAGTGACTGTCCCTACTTGGAAACTTTGAACCTAGATATATCAGAACATCTGGTTGACATGCCTCCTCTTGGGTAATATGAGAAACAGCTAATGTGCTTACTGAACCACTTATAATGCATAATTTTATAAGCTAATTGTGCTGAGTCAACATGAATTAAATATCTAAATGTATTGGATCTGGGAGCTGCCAATTTTCCAAGAATCAAAGCAGGGAAACTAGAGTAACAAATATTTGAAGGTACATGCTCTGTGGTTTCATGCTTCAGATGGACCACCTACCCTTTTATCTCAGAAGGATAATAGCCACAAAAAGCTATGCATTATTGCTTATCTACTGTAAATTTGAGCGGAGAAAATGTAAGCACACTGGCCGTATCACTTCCTCCTTATCTTCAATTTGAAAAAAAAAGAATTATAAGTTTATAAAAAGCAGGGAAATGATATGCCTAATCTCCAAAGCTTGGCTCCACAGAGGGAGCTATTGAGCTGTGGGCAAAAAAATAGTAGAACGCCTATTTACCTATTCATCTTCTAATTCTATTAATATATTATCTAAAATGAGAAATCAATTACATTTCTTCATATTAAATTTATTGATTGGCACTGGCATCCTTACTTGGGATAGTTCCACAAGAGGGGATGTTGGTAAAGCATTGACCATTTGTTTGCTTTCAGCATCCTATGACCTTTTACTGCTTATGTGGGCCTGTTTAAATGGCTTTATATCACCTTATTTGCATCTAACCATTTAGATGGAAAGTGGAATAAAAAGATTCCTGCAAAGACACCACAGATAAAATATAACAATGATGTAAGCACAGGCACAAGAAAATGGCAGAGCTGACAATTTTACCCACCCCTCATATGAGTTTATATTTAGCCATTTAGTAGGTAAAAAAACAACACTCTAATCATCTACATTATTAGACATAAAACTTGGAAATTGTCAAGAAGGTCTTTTGACATGTGAATTTACACCTATAACAGTAAATGTTGAACTTCATTCTAATGGAATATTAGGTCCTGAGGCATTAACTATGGATGGTATGTTGTCTATCGCGATTAGCTGAGTGTTTAAGAGTAGTTTTATTTCACTATATCTCATCCGTTAACTTTTATAAATTTGCTACATGTCTAAAATGTAAATAAATACATATATTTTGAAATGCATGCTAAAAGTTTACTAATAGAGGTACAGGATTAAAAGTGCATTTCCTTCCAAGACCCTGACCATCCAGCCAAACCATTGGTGACAGCCCATGAATCAGTGTACAAATGCACTTCTAGCCATTTCTCCTTCAAAGGAAAATGAACAGCTGGGTGCACTGCCCCAAGTTCTGCCCACTAAGAGGATTTCTCTTCACTACTGTCCTTCAGGGATGTCATAGAAAGGGGCTGTAACGCTGCAGCTATTTACTTTTGGGTGGTACCTGTATATTGTGCAAACTGTCTGTAACCAGGCCTGACTTTTCTCTTCCTCAGTCACCTAATCATAGGAAACTCCTCAGGAAGTCATAGCTGTGGGCTGGGAAAGAGAAGGTAATGTGACAGGAGTGGGATCTATGGGCATTTGGGCCACTTTCTCGTGTAACTTACTCATGCTTTCAGGGCCTGCTCAAGCTCGGTCTTGTATATACCACTTCCATTTGACGATAGAGTGCTACTCTGCACATGCAGCTTTATAGATTGGTGGGTTAGATAATACCCAATTCATGATGGGCAACTCAGGTCTGATGGTAACTTGGTGTCCCATGGTTAATCATTCTAGTCCCTACTAAGGTCTGTAGCAGGCCAAAAGTGGTTCTCAAAAGGAGAGCAGTTATCTACAGAGGACGGTAGAGCTTTGCTCTAAAATCCCAAGGGTCTGTGCTATGATTCTCCTAGAGAGGCCTGCCAGATGCTCCAAACAGCATCTCTATTTGCCACTGAAACTTCCAGCACCATTGGATCTGCTGGATCACCTGGCCCAAGTGGCATAGCTGCAGAATGTCCTGTTCTGGGCCCCAATCAAAACTAGCAGCTTTTTGAGTAACTTAGCAAATGAGCCAGAATAGCACACCCAAATAAGGAATATGTTGCTTTCAAAATCAAAGAGGACAACTAGGTATTGTGCCTCTTTTTTGGTTGTAGGAAGGGCCAGATGCAACAGCTTATCCTTCACCTTAGAAGGGATATCTCAACATGCCCCATACCACTGGATGTCTAGAAGTTTCACTTAGGTGGAAGTCCCCTGAATGATTGTCGGATTTATCTTCCACTCTCTGAAACACAAATGCCTTACCAGTAAGTCTTGAGTAGTTGCTCTACTAGGTCCAATCAGCATAATGTCATCAATATAATGAACAAGTGTGATGTCTTGTGGAAGTGTAATGATGAACAAGGTCCCTGTGCACCAGATATGACTTTGGGCTGAAGAATCAATATACCCCTGAGGTAGGACAATGAAAGTCTATTGCTGGCCTTGCCAACTGGAAGCAAACTGTTTCTGGTGGTCTTACTAACAAGTATCTAGAAAAAAGTATTTTCCAGATCAATAGCTGCATACGAGGTACCAAGGAATGTTTTGATTTACTCAGGCTGCAACTGGAGTCACCACCTGGTTAAGCTGGCAATAATCCTGTGTCAATGTATTTGCTGCACAGGCCAAATAATAGAGTTGAATGAGGATGTGGTGGGAAGGAATCACTACTTCTGCATTTTTCAAGTCCTTGATGTGGCATTAATCTCTGCAGTTCCTCCAGGAATGTGGTATTGCTTTTGAGTTACTATTTTGCTAGGTACAGGCAGTTCTAGGAGCAGACTGTAGTGGATTGAATTGTGTATTACAGTTTGGACATATTCTTGGTCTTTGTTTGTATTCTGGTGGGTATGGTCCCATTGTAAATAAGATTCTTCAAGATGTTACTTCAGTTAAGATATGGCCTAACTGGATCAGGATGAGCTTTAATCTGGATTACTGGAGTCCTTTACAAGCAGAGTGAAAGTCAGACAGAGAAAGAAGCAATGGGAGAAACAAGAAACTGAAACTCAGTGGAACCCAAAAGAGAAAGGAAAATATGCTAGCATGTGTATTGCCATGTGATGGAAAAGCTAAGGAGCCGCAAAGCCTGCCAGCCAGAAGATACTGATCCCAGGAGAAAGCAAGCCTTCTAGCCTCTGAAACCATGAGCCAATAAAATCCTGCTGTTTAACCAACCCATTGCATAGTGTTTGTTTTAGCAGCTAGGAAACCAAAACACACACTTTGCCAATTTTACACCCTCTATTTGACCACTGAGAGTAAACATTTTTCCACCTCTTTTGGTTTCTGCTAGAGCTGCAGAGGTCTTGGGTGTGGGGTGAGGAAAGGGGAGAAGAGAGATTTTGGCTCTGAACTATAGTTAAGATTTATTTTATTCTCAAAACTTCCCTTCTGGTCTACTTGAGAAGTTTTCTTTCTTATATCCCAATCTTTTTACCTTATTCTGTATGAACTAATAATCTTAAGCTTGAACTTAGTATGTTAAAAGAGCATTTGCTCTCTCCCTGCTCTGGGAATTTATAGAACATACCTTTTCTACACTGACAGACCATGATGGGTGTCTTGCCCAAACCACTTCTCATTTTACCAAGCCACGGGAGGATCCAGAATGTTACTCTAGCATGGTAATTTCAAAAAGAGATTCCATGAGTATTCAGAAAGATTATTCCACAAATATAACATTGATCATAGTATTTTATATGTTAGAATATAATTAACTTATTTTTTTCTAATCATATACCATTCCAACTGTGTTAAATAATTTGCTAAATATTTTAAGCCGTACCTAATATTGAGGGTCATATTCTTTAAATTATTATAAATAACACTGTATGAACATCTTGGAACATAGTTTTTATGAATTTAATATTAAGATAGCATCCAGAAGAAAAGTTTTCTATGAACAGAGGTTCTACCAACACATGGTCCTTTTATCTTTTTTATTCATTTTTTAAAAATCTACACAATGTCCTTTTTGGTATTATGCTATTAAAAATAATCTAACTAATATTTGCTTCATTATAATAAAAAAGGTTAAACACAGAGAATAGAA
This sequence comes from Cabassous unicinctus, assembly GCA_029593785.1. Classification (NCBI taxonomy): domain Eukaryota; kingdom Metazoa; phylum Chordata; class Mammalia; order Cingulata; family Chlamyphoridae; genus Cabassous; species Cabassous unicinctus. Next base: position 18,938 of record JAQZBX010026432.1, on the reverse strand, counting down.
GCTAAATTTCTGGTCTGTGTAAGGAGAGGAATTGGAAGAGAAACTGACTTTACCGCAAATCCCACATAAAAGAACCTAAATGATAGTAGAATGGAGGGGCCAAACAAACAAATACAAGAAAATAAAAACCACACCACAAAGTCACTTACCAGCCCAGGGAGAGGAAAAGAAAGCTTATTTGTCTTTTTTTGGCTGGGGTTCTGGTAGGGAAATGTCTTCCCTGATATTTCATAATTATGAGTCTACCTTCACATGGGTTTGATATACAACTTACATGATTTGGCAAACTGTAAGCCAAAGACTTACAATAAAAATTGGTCTGTGTCAGTTAATATTCCTTGGTAGCCTGACAGAAGCAAACACAAAATATTTCTAGGGCGACATACTACCAACCCATCTCCTTAGTAATCTCACCTACAAAATCCAACTGAACATGAGTTTGCGATAAAAAAATTTACAAAACACACCACAAATAACTAGCAGATTTAATAAAAAGTTGAATCAGACCCTCAAGAATTTGAGGGAATAGAATTAACAAATGCAGACTTTAAAATAAGTAACTTTAAAATGATTAAAGATATAATCTATACCAATATATTATTTCTTGAAACATTATAAAACATTCACAACACCAACATGAAAGGAAAGACCCAAAAAAGCAGCCAGAAAGAAAATACATATTACCTAAAAGGAAATGATATTTAGATCACCAGGAAGCTTCTTGAAATCACCAGTAGAAGACATTCAGGAAAAGTAAATATAACAAAATAAGCAATAAATATAAATATGACAATAAATAAATGTAAATAGCCTAAACTTTATAAACAAATCAATTTAGGTAGGTGTGATTTACAAGTGACTGTCAAAATATAAGGATTTGGGAAAGCTGAATGAAAAAGAATGGGAAAAGATATACCACAGAAATATTAGCCAAAAGTAAGCCAGTATTGCTATATTTAATTCTGAAAAAATAAACTTCAAAGCTAAAAACATTTTTAGGCATAAAAGGATTGCTACGTAATGATAAACAATTTTTTTTCCTTTCTCAGTATCATTTTCGTACCATTTTTGTACCATTTTTCCTGGGTTGTGGCAAGAATTAGATATTATCATGTACAGTGGCTAACCTGGCTCATTAAATATTAGATATTATTAATATTGCTATTATGCTGGCAGGGAGATAGCATAATGTGGTGATTAAAATCAGGCTGTCTGGAGTAAGGCTAATTGGGTTTTTCTACTTACTATTTCTGTGGCCTTGGGAAGTCAATCTCTTGTACCTTGGTTTTCTCATCTGTAAAAAGGATATAATAATAATATGTGCCCCATTGAATTGTTATGAGGATTAAAAATCTTAATATTTATGGAAAGTACTAAGAATAATGTCTAGCACAATACAAACTGATATGTAAATGATTATTTAAATTAAATAAAATGCTCAATACAAATTTTAAGCATTTATTGCTTCACTCATCTATTGCATAATTACTGAACGGAATTGAATTGTGTAGCCCTTGTTTTGTTTCCTTGCATGTTTCAACATTTCTTTTTGTCTGAAGTGCTCAGTAGCCAGAAGAACTGTGTGATCTGAGATTGTTGGTTTGAAGGATGCTCAACTTGACCATTGCCCAAGGAAGCAATTTTTGGATTTCTAGGGTGGAAGGTTAATGCTTCAGAATCGTCAATGTCTGAGATGAGTCAGCTGATGCCTACTCTTAGATTTTTCAGAAGACCCAATAGCAGGAGAGAAGTATTATGGGCAGAAATATCATGAACATTCTCTGTATATGTTTATGGGATTATTGCCATCTTCTCTAGTGCAGAAAAGTAGTTGTGGATTAGAGAGAACAATTTGCTTTATTATTATTATTTTATTAACTTTTTATTTCAAAATAATTTCAAATACAAATTACAAGTACAAAATAATACAAACTGCATACAGAAAATGCACCTCCATCCTCCCAGATACTTCGATCTACCATTTTTAACATTATGCTACCTTTGCTGTACCATTTTTCCTCTCTCTCTCTCTCCTAACAGTTAAGATCAGGTTACACACATCACAGTCCCTGAACACATAATACATCCATGTATATTTCCTACAATCAAGGATATTCACTTATGTAATTAAGTGCAATTATCAAGTTTAAGAAATTTATCAATGATATAACACTTATATTCTATACTCCATTTTTTTTCTAATTCCCCAATAATGTCCTTTTGTGCATTTTCTCCTCCATTCTTGGATACCATTCAGAATTGTGTATTGCATTTAACTGTCATGATCTCATTAGTTTATCTTTCTTTTTAAAAAAATTATGGAACCACATATACAACATAAATCATCTCATCCCACCCCCTCCCATGCATACCATTCAGTGGGTTTAATCACATTCACAATGTTGCAGTCCCCTCAAGACCATATCTTACTAGAACTTTCCCTTTACCCAAAACAGAAACCTTATACTCATGTTGCATTGATACCCTTTTGCCCCTGCCATTCCTCTTCCTGGTAAACTGTACTCTACTTTCTTTTTCTGTGAGTTTGTATATTCTCTGAAATTTTTTTGGTGGTTACCAGGGGGCTTAAATTTAAGATCTTCAATCTGTAATGGTCTTGTTTGTTTTGATACCAACTTAACTTCAATAGCATACATAAACTGGGTTCCTCTATCCTAGCATCCACCTACCTTTATATAGCTCTTATTGAAAATTACATATTTATACATGTTGAGTCCCAAACAATTGATTTATCATTATATTTTATGCATTTGCCTTTAAATCCTCTAATCCTACAGGAAATAAAAAGTAGAGTCACAAATTAAAAAAATACAATAGTACTTGTATTTATATTTACCCATATCATTATCTTTACTGGAGATCTGTCAGTCTTCATATGGCTTCAGTCTTTTGTCTAGTGTCCTTTAGTTTCAACCTGCAGAACACCCTTTCGCATTTCTTGTAAGGTCAGTCCAGTGGTGACAAACTTCCTCAAACTTTTAGCTGGGAATGTCTTATCTTTCCTTCATTTTTGAAAGACAGTTTTGCTACAGATGGAATTCTTGGTTGGCACTTTTTCTGCTTTCAGTACTTTAAATATGTATTCCTAATGTTTTCTTGCCTCTATGGTTTTCAGTGAAAAATCAGTATTTAATCTTATTGATGCTACCTTGTATGTTACACATTGCTTCTTTTTGCAGTTTTCAGAATTCTCTCTTTATCTTTGACATTTGACAGTTTGATTTTAACATGGTGCAGTATAGGTCTATTTGGATTTATCCTATTTGGAGTTCATTGAGCATCTTGGATGTATATGTTTATGTCTTTCATTAAATTTGGGAAGGTTCTGCCATTATTCCTTTGAATATTTTATCTCTGCTCCTTTCTCTCTTCTTCTGGGATTGCTACAATCTATATATTGGTATACTTGTTGGTGTCCCACAGATTCCTCAGGCTCTGTTCACTTTTCTTCATTCTTTCTTTCTTCTCTTCCTCAGACTGGATGATTTCAATGGTTTCATCTTCATCTTTCTTCTGCCTCCAATCTGCTGTTGAGCTCCTCTAAGGAATTTTAAATTTCTGTTACTCTTGTCTTCAGCTCTGTTTGGTTCCTTTTTTATAATTTTCATTTTTCTATTAATATTCTCTTTGTATTCATCTATTGTTTTCCCAGTTTCCTTTAGTTATTTGTTCATGCTTTCCTTCAGTTCCTTTAGTGCATTTAGGATCATTTTTACCAAAAAGTCTCTGTCTGGAATGTCCCAGGTCTGCTCCTCTCATTGATGGTTTCCAATGCTTTAATCTTCTCCTTTGCCTGGGCCATCACTTCCTGTTTCTGTGTATGTTTTGTAATCTTTTGTTAAAACTTGGACATTTTGATTTTTTAATGTGTTATCACTGGAATTTAGACTCTGAGGCATCTGCTCCTTAAGCTTATATCCAGCTAGTGTTATGACAAAGTTTTCCTTGAATGCCAGGAGCTAACAACAACAACAAAATAATAATAAAGAAGTAAAAAAAGAAAGCAACTTCCCCAGCTTTTGCAGATTAACCTGTATGAGTGTTTTTCTTCAGGGCTCATCCATACAATGAGTTTAGAGACTAGCTCCAGGCCAAAGCCTAGGGCCCTCTCTGGTCCTTTCTGTGTATGCATCTTGTCTTTGGCATGTATGTTTGCCCTATAAATTCCCCCATTTATACGAATATAAACTTCCCGTCTTCCCTAGGAAACAGCTTCCTCAAGGTCCTAGCCACAGCACTCTATGTCCTATAGCCAGCCATTCCTTGCTCCATGCAGACACCTAAATGCCCCCACAGTACTCTTTAGGAGAGCTCTGTGAGCTGACTTCTACACACAGTTCTGGGATAGTGAATCCTTCAGGTCATCAAAGACAGATTGGGCCAGACATACATGCTCCTATTATGTGCATGAGGGTTACTCTGCTCCTTCTGGAGCTGGGACCAGGGACTGCACTGGGAGCACAGCTGGCTCCACACTGAGCTGGTAGGGAAAGGGGGAGTGGCCAGCCAGAGTGCCAGGAAATCTTCTAAGTGGCCTTTTTCTTGATACAGCCTTTGCCATCCTTTAAATGTTTACTGCAATCCTTTAACTGTTTTCTGGAGCTGTAAGAAATATGTTTTTGCCTGTTCTTGTGGGTTGTTCAAAGCTTCTGTGGGGGTGGGGGATGGAACCCTGAAGGCTTTCATTCTACCATTTTGATCGGGATGGGGCCTATTGCATTTTTCTTTCATAGGTTAAATATCTTGGACTGTCTCTGGGCAGATGGGGGTTTGCATATAAATGAAGGAAATATAAATGATGTTACTCTATTCCTCTTACCCTGAGACTCTACAGAAAGAGCAACCCAATAGGCAAATGATAATTTTTTTCAAGAAAATGATCATTATTTTCCACGAGGCAAATGAGCATTTTCCTTATCTCCCTATGTTTTAGAAGTATTAACACTTTTTCAAATTAGGTCCAAAATGCAGCAAAACATGATCATCCAACTTGGAAAACAGCCATGGAATGGGATGTCCCAACAAATATTGCCATCTAGCATCATTTATCTTGGGTCTTAGTGGGAATGGGAGAGGGCCCAGGGAGGGATTTCCTGCCAAAATCCAAGGTTAAGCCCAAAGAGAACTAAGTACTGTCCAGGGACCAGTGTTTTCCCATTATGAGCCTTGGATATGATTTAATTTCACTAATTATTTTTAAAAATTGTAGTTTGAATGGAGGTAGGCAGAGTTGGTATTGAACATCCAGAATTTGAAAATTTTTTAGAAAAATGATGTTCAGTTTGCATGGATATGTATATACTTGCAGCTACTTTTGCTGATGACCTTAGCTTTAACATATTTCTCAGCTGACAAATGAGGGCCATTAAATATTCCTTGCAGTAGAGGCAGTTGATTGTTTAAGGTGAGATTGTGGGTACCTCAGTCAGCCTTCAATGGAGGACACAGACCATAATTTGGAAACTGTAATGTAAACCTTGAGACAACTGAGTAACTTAACAGACCTGAATCAAGCATAAACAATGAAGTGGTTTGAAAGGATTGGTCTCCCAAAAATGTCACGTTCCACGGAAGAATGCTTTCTCTATTTGATCTGTCACTAGAGCTCTCAAAACATGACACTCCTTGAACATAATATACTTTGATGATAAACTAGATTAACTTTCCCAGTACAAGTGAAAGGCCACCTGTTGCCAGAATGGCCATATTCCTCGTTGGCTGTCTTGTAGCTGTCATCACTTCAATGTAATCTGCAGTCGACATGCTGGAATATAATGAATATGTCAGAAGTTGGAGGTCAGCCATCCAAGTACATGAAAACTTGGCTTGCCTACAGTGTCAGCATGGAGGCCTCCCCTATCATCTTGTGCAAAGGATTTCTGCACCACTTGATTTGTTTGCACAGGGTTTGTTGCTGTTGGATGGGATGCATTTCTGAGAGGCTTTTTGACAGCCCATTCAAATATTTTCAGTTTGGAAAAATAGGGCTTCCGGGTTTCAAGCTCTTCAAATAATAGGTGGTGTGAAGTGCCACAGTAGCTGATAGTGGTGGGGTCTGTTGTTGGTTTGTAGTGGAGAAGATCTACAGAGACTGTTGGTGTGGAAAGGAGGGCTGGTTGGAAGACTAGGGCTATGGAAGGAGAAGCTTAGCGGTGCTCAGTTCCAAGCTTCTCCTACCCACCTTTAATGTGTAATAGGTCTGGTCAATTGGACCAAAAAGTCTAAGTATAGGGAAGTATAAAATGGTGCATCATATTTATTTACATGTTATGTATTTATATTGTATGCAATGGTTACATGCTTGCCCCAAACATTTAAAAGCCAGCTAAGAGGAGAATTCTGTTCTTAGCTTTAGCTAGGTCAGGCTTTCTCAACCTTGGCACTATTGATATTTGGGGTCAAATAATTCTTCATTGTAGGGGGCTGTCCTGCTCATTTTAGGATGCTTGGCAGCAGCCCCGATCTCTATCCTCTAGATGCCAGTAGCCGCTCCCCCACCATGACAATCAGAAAATGTCTTCAGACATCGCCAAATGTCCCCTGGGTCCACTAGGGGACAAAATCACTCCTGATTGAGAACCACTAAGGTAGGGGGATACTAGGATCTGAGAAATAGGATACATTGCAGAATCATGAAAAATCAAATTGCATGCAGAAACCCACCCTCCTAACTTTACCTCCTCAATTTTAGCATCAAAATAGCAACTGAAAATGAAGGGGAAGTTTTTGCATTGTATATCATAATTCACATTCTTACAGCCACAAAGTATGGGTTTGGGTAGCCAAGGGTGTAAGATTATCTTTTGTTGGTTTTGGTATAATAGCTCTCATTCACTGAGTGACAGTTATGGTCCATCCCTGTGCTAAGGCACTCATATGCATTATTACACTTTATGCTCACAACAAATGTAGAAATTAAGTACATTATTATCTAACTCTCTCATCAGATGAACACACCGAGGTTTAGAGCACGCCCAAGCTTGTCGCCCTACTAAGTGCTAGAGCTTGTATTTCCATCTGGGAAGTCCCGCCCGGAGTCTGTGTGTTGAACTTGGTGTTTCTATGTGGACGGAACCTCAGGAGAAAGAAACATGAGCCCATGGGCTGAGCTGTTACTGGCCCTCAACAGCTGATGCGCAGCAGATTTCTTTCTAGCACTTTCACATAATTTAGGCCTTAGCAAGTCACATCCTATAATCGTTTTATGAGAACAATGTGGCAAGTAGCTAATTTAAAATTATCCCTGTCAAAAGGAGATAAGAAAATTATGTGTGGGTGTGATTAAAAAAAAAAACAAAAACCAACATTTTATATCTCCTCTGAAATACTTGTTAAATTTTATCGAGATGTGACCTTATAAAATTAGACCTATAATGTGTTGGCAAACTATACTCAGAAAGATTCCACATCCCCATTCAATATTTAATTTGAGCTAAATAACTCAATATTTAATTTTTTGCTATTTGTTTCCATCATTCTCTAATGTTTTCCATATGTGTTGACAAGGAGAAATATATGAATACTGCATAACATTTTTTCTCTTGGCCTGCTCGTAGAGGTGTTTAAAAACAAGCGAAATGGTCAAAAGTCAGGAAGATTAAAGAAAACAAAACCAGAGAAACCAATTAATCTGGAGCCTGGAAAATGAAGTAACAAATTTGCCCTCATCTGTTTTCTTAGTCCACTTTCCCCCCTTCTTTATTTATATATTTATTTAACCATCACTTCAGCATCTTTATCCTGTCAGCATTCCCCAAATTAAATATAGAAGAGATCGAAGAAGGTTCTTCATTTTATTCTTTAAAAATCTGTGCAATAGCACTTAGTAGATATGCAGTAAATATTTACTGTTTTATATGGAAATCAGTAAACAAATCAGAGTAGGAAACACATCAAAACAGAAGATGTAGACAAACCTTAGCCGTATGGAAAATAACTACACAGACATTAATTGGTGGAGGACAGGAAGGGCAGAGAATCATTGATTCCTTTTGTAAAACTTTTTATTATGGAGAATTTCAAGCATATCTGTATGTATGTGTGTGTGTGTATATAAATATATGCATGTGTATGTGTATATGTAGAGTACATGTATGCATATGTGAATATATCTGTGTATATGTATATATATGTGTATATGTATATAAAAGTAGAGAGAATAGTAAATGAACCTATCACCCAGCCTCCAAAGTCATGTAACCATGGCCAGTCTTGTCACATACTGTATTAGTTATATTTTATTTTCCTAGTGCCATCATAACAAATTACCACAAACTTGGTGGCTTGAAAAAACAGAAATTTATTCTCTCAGTTCCGAGTCCAAAATCAAGGTGTTGGCAGGGCCACACTCTCGTGAAAGCTGTAGGGGAGAATCCTGCATGATCTCTTCCAGCTTTTGGGGGCTCCTGGTGTTCCTTGGCTTGCCCCAGCATCACTCTGGTCTCTGCCTCCATCTCCATGTCACCCTCTGCTCTGTGTCCCTGTGTCCTCTCCTCTTGTTATAAGAACACCAGTTATTGGATTTAGGGCCCACCTTAAATTCAGGATGATTTCATCTAGAGATCCTTACCTAATTACATATGCAAAGACCATGTTCCAAATCAACTCACATTCTCTGCTTCTCGGTACTCATGCATTTTGGGGAGACGCTGTTCAATCCAATGCAGTTATCTATTATGATGGAGCAAAATTAGCTTAATTTAGGAATTTAAAACAACACACACTATCTCTAAGTTTCTGTGGTTAAGAATATGGAGAGGACTTATTTGGGTCCTGGGACTTTGAGTCTCTCACAAGACCGCCATCATCTCATAGGGCAAGGATTCACTTCCTAGCGCACTCTCCTGAATTTTGGCAGGATTTGCTTCCTCATAAGCTTTGGCTGAAGGCCTCTCCCCACTCATCTTCATGTGGGCTTCTCCTAGGGCATCTCACAACACAGCAGCTGCCTCATCAGGGTGCCGGCGAGGGGGAGAGCAAGCCAGGGCGAGCAAGACCAGAAGTCGCCGTCTTTTGTAACTTAATCGTGGAAGTGACATCCCATAATCCTTAGAAACAAGTCACTAGGTCCAGCCCACTCAAGAGGATTACACACGGCATGACTACCAGGAGGCGGGGATGATTGGGGACCATTTTAGAAGTCTACACCCCCGTGCACATCTATCTTTCCACATTATTTTGAAGCAAATCTCAGATTTCATACAATTTCATCTGCACGTATTTCAACATATCCCCCTAAAAGATAAGAATGCTTTCAAAAATGGTATAGCCATAATACCATTTTACACCTGAAATTAATAATAATTCTCTAATATCTTCAGATATTCAGTCAGGGTTCAAATTTCCAGTTGTCTCACAAATGTCATTGAGATTGGTTGATATGTTTTTGAAATGTCTTTTAAGTTTCTTTTAAACTATGGACTCCGCCTTTTTCTTTGTCCTTCTTTTGTCTCTTGTTACTTATTTGTTGAAGAAAACTGGATTATTTGACCTGTAGATTCCCCTGCAGTCTGGGTTTTATTGTTTGTAACCCTGTGATACAGTTTATCATATCCTTTGTATTTCCTCATAAATTGATGATTATTGATATATGTATTTTAAATGATGGGTGGAAGGATCCAAGTTTAGTAGACACAGCACTGTGATAAGATCAAAGTTTATACACTATGACTCAGCTAAGTAAAAAAAAAAGAAAGCACTATTTTATAACGTAGTTGTTCACGTCATGTGCTTGAGCCCCATTCTTGGAGAAAAGAAAGTTAAACTTGCAAATTAAAAATAACTCAGTCTCTTCTAAGTTAAAACAGACTGTTTTGGTTTAACTCAGTCTCCTCTAGGTAAATATTCAGATGATTCAAAGATCAAATTCCCTCTCAGGATTATTGCTCTCCACCCAAAAGACCCCCTTGGGTGCTGGGGTTAACTCACACATGGTCATGATAGCCATGTGCAGGACCTCTACAGAACCCTGCCATGGTGTGGCTGGTCTAGTCTTATCTTTGTGGGTACTGTGAGGGTACTCATTGAGGCACAGCTGGTCCAACCTGGTTATTTTGAGTATTGTGTGGCCCCAATGCTGCAGACTCATTCTGACCCCAGACTCTTCTTCATTCTTCTACCCCAGCATCCAGGCACTTACACATACCCTACACATATCCTGGCTTCTCAGGCCCAATGATCATTGATTTCTGTGATAACATCTTTCACACATTGAAACCAAGACTCATCTTATCATCAAAGGCATTGTATAACTTCTCAGGTGACAGTTGTGATAGCATTGTCACTGCTTTGTTGATAATTCCACCTGAGCAAACTTGGTCTTGACTATTCAAATTTTGTAACTTCAATTGAGTTACCTGCGTTGTTGAGTTTGCTATTTATTTATTTATTCAAAAATATTATGCTATAATTGAACGTTCAAAGGAAAAGTCACTTTGTGTGTGCAGGAAAACAGAAGTGTGTGAATTTCTTTCATTCAAGACTGGACTTTAACCCCTTGATGTTTCAGACAGCAAACCAAGCAAGGACCATATAAGGAAGGATTGTGAGTCACTATGTTTTGTGAAAAGGATCAAGGGGAGCGGATGCAGCTCAGTAGTTGAGCACCTGCTTCCCATGTATGAGGTCCTGGGTTCAACCCCCGGTACCTCCAAAAGGAAAAAAAATCCTATTCGATTCAAGTATGAAATAAATAATAAATTAAATATACAAGATATTTTTGGGGAGTGGATGTGGCTCAAGCAGTTGAGCGCCTGCTTCCCACATGGGAGGCCCCAGGTTTCGTTTCCCGGTGTCCCCTAAAAACAATAACAACAAAAACAACAAGCAAACAAACGGAAAAAAAAAAAAAAAAAACTAACTCAGGGAAGCCGATGTGGCTTAGTGGTTGAGTGCTGGCTTCCCACATACAAGGTTTCAGGTTCAATCCCCAGCCCTGGTACCTTAAAAAAAAAAAAAAAAAGGATCAAGAAAGCACTAGTATGGGATGGATGTGGCTCAAATAGTTGGGTGTCCGTCTCCCATATGGAGGGACCCGGGTTTGATCCTTGGGACCTCCCGGTAAAAAATAAATAAATAAATAAATTTCTCAATTAAAAAAAAAAAAGAAAGCACTAGCATCAGCACTTGCCAATTGGGTATCAATCCTTGGAAGACAATTCTACACTCAATAGTGGAGTACACTTTCAAGAACATCTGCATCTCCAATCCCATTGGTGGGGATAATATAATGTGGAAAAATATGGAAATCAATGATTGAGTCTAAAAGTGATTCCTACTACACTCTGTATGTGAAGAAATTTTTGTAGTACCTCTACCAAGGGAAAATTTTGCTAATATGTTCCTTTTTGTAGATATATAGGAGTGATAAACAAAAAATTTCTGTAAAAATAAATTTAAAAAATCATTTCAATAAATATAAAATAAAAATTATAAATGGTAGGAGATATTTTTATCACCTTAATTGGCAGGTTTTTTCCTTAGTGGCTCACTAAATAATTGTTTGTTTTTCAACAAAGATATCAGATTTGATGAAATAGTAAAAATAGGTAACTGAAAGAATTCCATCCTCTGGAGCTAAGTTTGGGAGATTTGTATGTCTAGTCTTGATGATAATTCTCTATTTCCATGATTCCAGACACCATAAATTGTTAGACAAATCATCAATTTAATAACAGCTTTTTGGAAAAAAGAAACACCTATAAAATTACACACATTTCCCTCCTGATAATAGTGTATTTTTCCTTTCATAAGCGATTTGAGCCTAAGCTTTTTTATGTTTGAAGCCAAATTTCCTTCTGACTCAAATTTCCTTCCATCTGTAGCATCATGGTGACCTCCCCACTATTTCTTATAATTTTTGTTTTATAATCTGTTCCTTTTTAGTACACTTAGGAACAAAGACTGATTTCTAGGCATATCCCAGTTTCCAGGCTTCATGAGCAGTTCCCAGGTGGCTAAAATCTTTACACCTTTCCTCTAAATTGAATTACATATTGATGAACTTTAAACAGTTCTAAAGAGTCAGCACAGGATTTCTGATAGATGGATGACGGCACCAGAGTGATAGTTATTTGGGTCTCAGGAATAGACATTATCAAATTCTCATAGTTTTGAGAAGCCCTTCCCTATTCCAAGAGACTTGGCAATTTTCTATTACCTTTAATTGTGCTGTGAATGTGGCAATATTCTGTAAATACAATAGTTATTTGTTTCTCTGTTGAATTATATATATATTTGAAGACATTTAAAATGAAAATTAGGATCCAAATTTAAAATAAGGTTCAACTGCATGCTGTGCTAACAAGGCTTATATCTCAGCTTAGGTGAGACTCAGATGAATTGATAACCTTCTACACACATGTAAAATTTGCACATGTGCAGAATTGACATCTATGTCACAACTTACTCCTCTGCCAAGTTTCTTTTGGCATTGATTATAAAATGCATATGAATTTGAGATATGTTAAAATGTTAAAATTTTTACATCTTGGATTTGATGAAATACAGTAATAACTAACATTTATTGAGTATTTTTAATACACTAGATACTTTACTAATATTATTTCACTTAGTCTTTGTAATTACACTATGAAGTAGTACTGTTATTATCCCCATTTTACAGATGAAGAAACTGAGTCTTGCAGATGAAGAAAACTAATGACTTAGTAAAAGGCGAAATTGAGTTGAAGCTTAAACTTGAGAGTGCTGTACTCTTTACTTCCCTAATTTTCATCCCAGCAAAGTCTCACTTTTTAATGGACTAATAGCACTGTCCAATAGAACTTTCTATGGTGATTGGAATGGCCTCTATCTACATTGTCCAGTATGGTAGCCACTAGCCATCTGGGGCTATTGAGCATTTGAAATGTGGCTAGTGTGACTGAACAACTAAGTTTTTAAATTTTATTTAACTTTAATTAATTTAAATTTAAATTTAAATAGTTATACGTGCCATGTAGCTGGGATATTAGGTGTTTCAACACTGGATTGAAGACTGCTATACTCTCAGGAAAATTCCAGTCAAGGGACTTAAGAGTTCACTTTTTGCTTTTGGGAAAATTCATGTCTACACAAGTGGAAATATTCTGAAGCAAGTACTTCTTTGAGACAGTGTATTCTGATGGCCTTTTGGAAGCTGGTCAGTGGCTCTCTGCTTGAACAGGGAGGAACAGCTAGAAAAAACTTTTCTACTGTTGTCAGTGATATTTACACTACCCATGATGCAGAGATGTCCCCTATGGAATTATTCTTAGTCCACTATGACTTTATATTTTGTTGGTGGTGTTACTAATAGTTTACATTTGTAAAATACTTTGCATTTTATCTCTCGGTTTCAAATTAGTTTATAAAGCTCCCCCAAACGTTCTATACGGTAAGCAGAATTTTTATTACTATTCCCATTTTACAGATGAGGAAATTGCAACTCAGAGAGGTTGTCTGACTTGCCCAGGACCAAACAAGTGATGAGTGATTGACCTGGGACAGATATATATCTTCTGACTGCCAGTCTTCAGTGCTTTCCATTATAAGGAGATGTTTCTCCACCTTTGGATTCAAGCATATTTTATTCAAAAAACAAACAAATTATCCGACACCAAACAAACTCTGCTGGTGGAAACTCAGTCCTTGTGTGGAGATGATTTCATACCAAATCATGGAAAAGCTTGCATGGAGAGGTTGCCACTCCCAAGGGAATATTTTACTAATGATTTGGGCCCCCAGTCAATGTGCTCAAGGTGAATCATGTCAAGGTTTTCAAGTTGACTAACTTTCAGCTGAGTGGCTGTGGTGGATCTTCAGTGTATCCATATGAATGAGTGTTAAGTTTGCACTTTGAAGAGAAAATGAATATGTCTTAATCCAATTCCTCCGTGGCTATTTTGGTTAGCTTCAAGCACCGTTCCTTTTGTAATTAAGTGGGAAAGGGAAAACAGATGGTCACCTTGTCAAATCTTGTTTTCAAGTTAAATACACACCGCCGTCTGTCCTGAGTAGGATAATTCCCCTTTAATGGTAGCACTTCAAGATAGGGAAACACTGATGGCTGTGCATAGGATCCAGCGAATGTGCATGTAATGTCTATGTGCTTCAACAGTGCACAAGGACAAGAATTCCTTAATTTTTACCAAAGTGCCACCTGTAAACTTCTGTGTTGTCTGAAACAGTAATCATTTAGCTTCTCTGTAATTTGGACCCCTCAGGGTTAGACCTTCTGTACATATAGTCAAAGCACATGCATGGAGCAATAATATTTATCAACACTGAAAGGTATCATTCAACCGGGGATTAAGGGGACCGTGGGAGATTTCCCCAGATTGTTCCACTGTCTCCCCATTTTATTTACTTTTTAGATATTGAGGTAGATCTGGAGAGGTGATAGATTTGAGTGACTAAATAATTACTCTAAACTGGAATCACCTTTTTCTTATCCACCTACTCTCCAAAACAACAAGGTCCAATTGATTAGGGAAGTCTTAGGTCATTCGGAGAAAATAAGGAAAATGCCATCAGTGTTTTTAAAAATCCAAAAATAATATAGTGAGAATCCATGGAATGAACTTTACTGGACATGTTATGGGCCTCTGAGGAGTGTATTTAGCGTCAACTCCTATAGTAATAAGAGAAATCAGTGCATTTTCTTTCTTTCTTTTTTTTTTTGAGGGGTTGGGGTAGAGAAGTGAGAAGTTTGGTATTCCTGTCCCTCTTTCAGTCCTTTCTATGTTAAGTATCTCCTTTTCGCTTCCTTGCCCTTTTAATATTATACTCTCTAGAACATCTACCTTATAAAAAGTAAAAGTGGACTTTCAGATGAAGAGAAAACCTTGATTCAGTCTGTATTCCAAAAAAAAAAAAGATTTTTGTCTTTTTGTCACTGCTTTTCTAGCAGTCAACAATGATTTATTGAGCACCTACTGTGTACTCAGAACTGTGCTGGAACTCTCCCTCTTGCCCTTAAGCAGAGCACATTGATTTTTTTTTTTAAAGAACCACCTTTATTTAAGACTTTAATTTAGAATCCAATATTATTTTTAAAATATCTGTCATTCCTCTTGGATTACTGAAGTCTTTTGCTTTCTGCTTATGTGTTGGCTTAGGGGAATTTCCTTTTTCTTTGTTTATTTTGTTTAGCCAGAAGTAAAGGAGACAACTTCAGAGTGGTATTTTTACGAAGTCTCTTTTAAAGTGTTTTGACATTGTGGCCGGTGGTCTGTTTAATGCCTAAAAGATTTGTAGTTAGTAAAAATGCTTCCTATCTAAAAACATACAGTTTGAGAGATTGAGTAATACCATGTACATACCTTAAACACATGCCTACATACAGCATGAGCGATTTAGGCTCAGTTTACTGAAAAATCCTTTTGACTAAAATATTACATACCACCCACCAACTCCCATGCCCAAATGCTGGTTAACTGAGGGGACAATACAAGATACGTACATACAGAGCTTTGTGGAAATCATTTCTTATTCTGTGAACATATTATAGGACTACGTAAGTCTAAATTTAAAAAGGAAAAAAAGCCCTGAATTTCACCATTGCTGAATCAAGGCCGTTATTAGTTCAGAAATGAATATCTAAGGGGGAGATTCATTGATACATAATGAAATTTATTATTAATGAATTAATTGGCCAAAAAAAAAGAACCTGAGTAATATGAGTTCCATTATGAATGGAGATACACTGCTAAAACAAATGAATTTTTCACTGGATCTTGTTTTCTCTATGGTCCTTACGGAAGGTCCTCTCTGCATTATTCAATGTGTTTGGCTTATTTATAATTCTCAGAGGAAACGTTGCACAAAACCACAAATATTTCAAATGTCACTGTTTTCATTGAATTACCCATTCAGACTACAAATGAAACCAGGAATGTTTTTGTCATTTAAAAATTCCAGAGCAGGAGGGAATAAAATAGTGATTCTTCAAGGTTAAATAGATGCGGTAAATGTACATGTGATACAAAGTGCACATTTTGTGCACAGTGAAAAAACATTCACTGTTTTTTTGGCCAATGAATGCTAAAGCTTAATGTATGCTACACACTTCTCTTTCCCTCTTCCTTTTGTTTAAATTTTAGTTGGTTATCATGTTTAAAAGGAAATTATAGCACATAAGCTGCTTTGAGATCTGAAAACTAAGGTGTCTTTGATTGAGAAAAATATATTTTATTTTTTAATTAATACATTTGTCTGTGTGACATAGGAATTTAAGAGTTATTATAGTTTATTGGAATTTGTTAGAAGAGTTGTAGGTTTACAGAAAAATCATGCAGAAAATACAGGGTTCCCGTTTACTCCACTCACACACTCAGTTTTCCCTATTATTAACACTTTGTATTAGTGTGGTATCTTTGTTACAATTGATGAAACAATATTATTATAATTATACTATTAACCAGAGCCCACAGTTTACATTAGGGCTCACTGTTTGTGTTTTATAGTACTATGGTTATTAAAAAAAATATTCTAGTAATATTTTTACAACCTAAAACCTCCCATTTTAACCACATTCTAAAATATAATTCGGTGGTGTTGATTACATTCACTATGTGGTGCTGCCATCACTGCTGTCCATTACAACTACTATTCTCTCACCCCAAACAGAAACTCTATACCAATGAAACAGTAACTCTCTGTTCCTTATCCCTACTCCTGCCCCTAGTAACCTCATTCTAGTTTCTGATTCTATGAATGTGTTTATTCTAATTATTTCATAAACCCATTTTAACCATTTTAAGTGAACTCTTGAGTGGCCTTAAGTACCTTGCCAATGTTGTGTAAGTTTCACCACTGTCTTTTACCAGAATATTTTCATCATCCCAAACATAAACTCTCTGTACCCTTTAAGCAATAACTCCCCATTGACCCACCAACACCTCAGCCCCTGGGAATTTGTAATCTACTTTCCGTACCTATGAGTTGCTTATCCTAGTTATTTCATATCAGTGAGATTATACAATATTTGTGTCTGGCTTATTTCACTCAACACAAGGTCTTCAAGGTTTCAGAACCTTGTTCCTTTTTACGGCTGAATAATAATCCATTGTATGCATATACCACATTTTGTTTATCCATTCATCTGTTGATGGACAATTGGGTTACTTCCATCTTTTGACAACTGTGAATAATATCTTTGTGAACAACAGTGTGCAAATATCTTTTCGAATCCCTACTTTCAATTCTTTTGGGTATGTACCTCAAAGTAGGATTGCCAGGTCACATGGTAATTCTATGTTTAACTTTCTGAGAAACTCCCACACTGTTTTCCACAGCAGCTACCCCATTTTACATTCCCACCAACAATGAATGAGTGTTCCTATTTCTCTGCATCCTCTCCTACATTTGTTATTTTCCATTTTTAAAATAGTAGCCACTCTAGTGGGTGTGAAATTGTATTTCAGTATGGTTTTGACTTACATGTCCTTAATGGCTAATGATGTTGAACATCTTTTCATGTGCTTTTTGGACATTTGTATATTTTCTTTGGAGAAATGTCTATTCAAGTCTTTTGCTCATTTTTTAATCGGGTTTTTGTCTTTTTGTTGTTGGGTTGTAGGATTTCCTTACATATTCTGAATAGTAAACCCATATTGCATATGTGGTTACCAATTATTTCTTCCTTTCAGTAGTAGATCATCTTATTTTCATGATAACGTCCTTTGATGTGCAAAAGATTTTAATTTCAGTGAAGTCCCATTTATCTATTAAAATTTTTCTTTTAAATGGTATTGAATTTGAGTAGAGGCAAAAAAATGTCTGTGAGCATACACTGTGGATAGTAGGCCTCATGTTTTTGTTTCCAACCTATTTCTGGCACCAATAATTCTGTTTCCTTTTTATTTATTTTTTCCTTTTGTCTTCCCCTCATCTTCAAAACAATCGTCCTGTATTCACCACCTGCTTCCCCTCCTTCGACAGAGCACACATTATTTCATACTCAGGACTGACTACCACAGTTTGCTATTAAGTTCACTAACTAAATGTAGACAATTAATGATAAATATCCACCTGAAGGTTAAAACATGCTATAAGCACCCCTCTCCTCCAGAGATAACAACTTGAAATCAACATTTTTACCCCCTAAGGGAAAATTATTATGGAAATTTCTGAACTGTTTCCACAACCTTATTTGAATTCAAATGAAAATATAATCAACCCAGGTAAGGAAATTTTCCTAAAATTCCATATTATGATTAGAAGTGTAATTCTTGCTGAAAGAGAAAATTTCTAATCACTAAATTAGAAAAGTCTCATCTCTCCAAGTGAAGATTCTGAGCACTGCATTTTTTGGAAAAAATGGCATCTTTGGATAGAACAGTATTCTCGACACCATGCCTGCTACATTGCAAGTACTCAGTAGATATTTGTCTCATTAAAAACTAAAAGTTCACCCACTCCTGAAATCATAGAAAGCTTTTCTAATATTTCTTTTGCCATTTTGAAATGGCATACTGATTTATTTCCACTATGAAAACAAAGTTTTCCTTCAAAACCTGGCCAAAATTTTAATCATACTGGGAGAAGAGAAGAGGAAAGGCTGAGAAAGGAAAAGAGACAAAAATGAAAAGAAGGGAGGAAGGAAGGAAATGAAGACAATCTGCATCCACACTCAGTTGCTGTCCTGAGATTAAGCCCAACCACAAGAAAACCCAAAGGAAGCAAGCATCATTTAACATTCAACTTGCAATTCATTTTGTGACTCTATCATTGTGCCAGCTCATTTGTCTGCAGTTTAAAATGTGTTATAAAGTCAAAACTTAGAAGTAAAATTCTTTCACTTCCTGATACTAGAGCGAGTGTAGTACATCTGCCTGTTTTGGATCATTTCTAAGCTTTTCTCAAAGGTTAGCTCCACTTTGCCTGAAAGACAGTGTTTTGAACCATTCAAGACTGTTTCATCAAAACTTTATCAGATC
>JAQZBX010026431.1:0-28992 GCA_029593785.1 Cabassous unicinctus | reverse complement strand
AAATATTATTTATATAAACCTAAAGAAAGTATGGCTAAAGTAAGTACTGCCTTTCCAGTAATAACATTGAATGATAATGGGGTAAACTCTCCAATCAAAAGACACAGGTTGACAGAATGGAAAAAGAAATATGACCCCTCAATATGCTGTCTACAAGAAACTCACCTTAGACACAGGGACAGAAATAGGTTGCAGATGAAAGGTTGGAAAACAGTTTTACACACAAACAGTAACCAAAAAAGGGCAGGAGTAGATATACTAATATTGGACAAAGTGGACTTTAAATGCAAATATGTTATATGAGACAAAGAAGGACAATATATTAATAAACAGGCTACTAATCTACTGGGAAGAAAGAAAAATAATGAATATTTATGCACCTAACCATTGTGCCCCAAAATACGTGAGACAAATAATGTCAAAACTAAGGGGAGAAATAGATGGCTCTATATTCATAGTAGGGGACTTTAATACACCCTTATCACCATTAGACAGAGCATCTAGACAGAGGGGCAATAAAGAAACAGAGACCTTGAATAATACATTAGAGGAACAAGACCTAGTAGACATAAACAGAGCATTACACCCAAACCCAGAAAGATATACATTCTTCTTGTGTTCATCTATAATTCTCCAGGATAGACAAAATGCTAGGTAATAAAACAAGTCTCAATGAATTTAGAAAGATTGAAATTATACAAAGCAATTTCTCAGATCACAATGAAATGAATCTAGAAGTTAATAAGGGGCAGAGAACCAAAATAGACACAATTATATGGAAGTTGAACAACACTCACTTAAACAATCAGTGGGTCAAAGAGGAAATTGCAAGAAAAATCAGTAACTACCTTGAAGTAAATGAAAATGAGGACACAATATATCAAAAACTTATGGAATGTAGCTAAAACAGTGCTGAGAGGGAAACTTATAATCCTAAATGCCTACATTAAAAAAAGAAGAAAGAGCTAAAATCAAAGACCTAACTGAACACCTGAGGAACTAGGAAAAGAACAACAAACTAATCCCAAAGCAAGCAGAAAGAAGGAAATAACAAAGATTAGAGGAGCAGAATCAAAAAAAAAACACTAGAAAGAACAAAACCAAAAGCTTATTCTTTGAAAAGATTAATAAAATTGACAAACCCTTAGCTAGACTAACAAAGAAAAAGAGAGAGAAGATGAAAATAAATAAATTCAGAAACAAGAGAGGGGATATCACCACTGACCCTACAGAAATAAAGAGTATCATAACAGGATACTTTTAAAAATTGTATGCCAACAAGGCAGACAATTTACATGAAATGGATGATTCTCTAGAAACACCCAAGCAACTTAAATTGATGAAAGAAGAAATAAAAGAACACAACAAACCAATCATAAGCAATAAGATTGAATTAGTCATCAAAAACCTCCCAACAAAGAAATGCCCAAGACCAGAGGGCTTCACCAGTGAATTATAACAATCTTTCTAGAAAGAACTAATATCAATTCTACTCAAAACTTTCAAAAAAATTGAAGAGGAAGGAACACTACCTAACTCATTCTATGATGCCAACATCACCCTAATTCCAAAGCCACATAAAGACACCACAAGAAAAGAATACTACAGACCAATCCCTCTAATGAACTTAGATGCAAAAATCCTCAACAAAACACTTGTTAATCATATCCAACAACAAATCAAATGAATTATACACCATGATCAAGTGGGTTTTATCCCAGGTATGCAAGGACAGTTCATCATAAGAAAATCAATCAATGTATATACCAAATCAACAGATCAAAGGGAAAAATCACATGATCATCTCTATTGACACAGAAAAGGCATTTGACAAAATACAGCAGCTTTTCATAATAAAAATACTTTGAAAGATAAGAATAGAAGGAAACATCCTCAACATGATACATATGAAAAATCCACAACTGACATCATACTCAATGGTGAAAGGCTAATCTTTCCCTTTGGAAAAAGACAAGGATGCCCACTGTCACCGCTTTTATTTAACATTGTGTTAGAAGTACTAGCCCGAGCACTTAGGCAAGAAAAAGAAATAAAAGACATCCAAATTGGAAAGGAAGAAGTAAAGCTTTCATTATTTGCATATGACAGGATCCTATACATAGAAACTTAATCCACAATTAAGATTCTGGAGCTGATAAATGAGTTCAGTAAATTAGTGGGATATAAGATCAATGCACAAAAATCAGGAACATTTCTGTACACTAATAGTGAGCAATCTGAGGAGGAAATCAAGAAAAAATTTCCATTTATAATAACAACTAAAAGAATTAAATATCTAGGAATAAATTCAACTAAGAATGTAAAGGACTTGTACATAGGTGTTAAACTGGGGCATGCTGCTATGGAAAATAAATGTGTTCATGTGGTCACAAGGTGTTTTCTCAGTGGGTGGAGACCTACACAATAACCAATAAAATATTAAATCCCATCCTGGGGAGTCCTGCTACTTTCTCAAACAGTGTGGCAAAAATCTCTGTAGTATATAGGCAGTGCCTAATAAAAGAAAACAGACAAATATGCCAAGGCTTCTATAATGTTTGTACTTATTAACCTTGTTATTACAAAATTGAAACTTAGCCTAATAACTATCTATGCCTAAGAGTTACCTCATGAAAACCCCCTTCTTCCTCAAATGTTGCCTTTCTCTAAGTCAAACTCCACAAATAAACTCACTACCTTCCCCCAAACATGGGGCATGCTCCCGGGAATGGGCCTCCCTGGCACCATGGGATTACTACCAAGTGCTAACCAGCGATGCATTTGGAAAAAGACCTTGGCCAAAAGGGGAAAACATTAACTACAAATGAGTTTTTATGGCTAACAGATTTCAAAGGAAGTTGGGAAGTCATTTCAGAGGTTATACTTATGTACGTCTCAGACAGATCTCACTAACTGCCACAGTAAACAAAGCCTCAAACAGGGGTGCTCCTGAGGACTCTAGAAACATCTAAACACTGTAGGCAAGGCACACAGCCCCATGAAATCAGCACCCTCTTGGTGGGCCTTATGCTGGAATATTTGATAATCTGTTTCCCCAATACAACAGAGTTAGACACATTTATAATTTCCCTACTCATGATTCTTCTATTTATTTTATTTGAACCTACAATTATCACTATACCTGTAAAATATATGTCCCAGAGACCTAAAACTTTGGTCTGTTCATATCCTGGTTGAGCCCTGAATCTCAGCAGAGTTTCGGCCAACAAATACTCTCTAGTTCATCAGATTCCCCCAGGACCAATAACAAAATGATGATGATAGACAACTCCTATCCCTAAAAACAAAGAGTATCTACAATTGAAAGCAAAACAGTTCCTTCCATCTGCTCCATAGGATCTAAGCCTCCTCCCAATCTGAAGCAGAATGGGCATCATCATCCCAAAAGTCTCAAAATTGAGGAATAAACAAACATAAGCAGTGAATGCAGCCACAGACCAAAGTATACTTATTATGTTGTAGCAAAAGAACTTGTAACATTCTTATAAAGATAGTGTTTACCAGAGGTTCAGAGTGGAGGGGGAGGGATGGACAGGTGAAACACAGGGCATTTTTAGGGCATTAAAATTGTTCTGCATGATATTGCAAGGGCAGATATAGACCATTATACGTTTTTTCAAAACCTATAAAACTGTACAGTGTAAAGTATAAACCATAATGTAAACAAAAGGCCTTGTCTGGTAGCAATGCTTTAATATTGGTTCATCAATTGTACCACAATAATGTAAGATGTTATTAATAGGGGATAATGTGGGAGGGGGGGTGGATTATATTGAAATCCCCTATACTTTCAATGTAACTCTTACAGAATCTAAAGGTTCCTTGAAAATAAGGTTAATTATATAAACAAACATAAAAGAAATAATTTAGCAAGCAAAAAAAAAAAAGTCAAATGCTTTTTTTTAAAAAAAAAATCTAGGTTCATAGTTTCTTTGTCAATATAAGTTTCCTAAAAACTTAAAAAGCTTCTGATCAATTTTCTTCCAGTCAGTTACATGTGCCAGTAGCTATACCAGAATTCTCAGAGATAAAGTTTACAGGTATGATTTATTTCTTTGTTTTCTTACCCACAGTGAGATCTCTCTCTTCCTCTCTCTCTCTCTCTCTCTCTCTCTCTCTCTCTCTCTCTCTCTCTCTCTCTGCGTCCCTCAGCAAATGCTGAAACAATGAGTGGGGAAGCCAAATCTTTCATCTGATTTTATCCTCATTTTATCTAATTGATAGGTTTTCCTAGTTGCCACTTTCAGAACTTTTTGCTTTCCCAATTCTAAAAGTTTCCGAGTTTCTAGATTCTCTCTATATCATTTGATTGTGCTTGCAAACTTTAAAAAGTCTCATTTTTATACTATTTTCAGGTTGCATTCTTCACGAAGCAGATGTCAATATGGATTTAGCACATAGTATTAAGAAATGACCTTGGGATCAGCATCTGTGAAAAGGAGGAGAAGGTACTAGGATTGGGCAGAAAGTGAAATGATATCTAAAGCAGGCCCATGAGAACCACAGGGAACTCTGGAACTATAGCCCAAGAGATTTGTCACACTCTAGGCCAAAATGTCTGGGTCTTTATACATCTGCTTTGATCAGTTGTTGGATATAGGCAACCCCATGAAGGTTGTGACGTTAGGCAAGGTGGCCATCAACAGCCAAGGAATTCTGTGAAGAGGTTGTGAATTGAAGATTCTCAGCTGACAGCCTTTCCAGCAATAGGTGAACAGATCCTTCTTTGAAGAAGATCTAGTGAACGTATTTCCTTATCTATCACAGTCCACCCTTTGTGCCTCTGCATTATCTTTTTAGCAAAGATTTTTTTCAAAGGTCTGAAATAGAATGGTGAGACAAAAAAAGAAACAGCAGAGACATATAGGTAAACCTAAATCAACACTGTTTAAAACAACGATAATAATTTTTAATTGTTCAAACAAAAATAAAAGATAAGTAACCTATAGAATAATGAGATTTAAATTGAAAAAGGTATGATCAAGATTAAAACATTTAAGTCCCTTGAATATCTGGGGGTAGGTAAAGTAGCTTTGGTTGTTTTTGTTGAAGTTAAATGTCTGGGGAAAGTGGTAGGGTAATGAAAAAGCATACACTGAGCACATAACATCCAAACATATAAATGGAAAAAATGAAATGAGAAAAAGAAAATAATACACAGCCAATAAGCATGTCACAAGAAAATGTATGTGTATGTATATTGAATACTTTTACCTACAAATAGATCAGAAAGTTAAAAAAAAATACACTAAGCAATATATCATTTAGCTGTACATATAAAATCATAAAGGCAATTTAGAGAACAATTTAGAGAAAGTTCAGGAGAATGGTTACCCTGGGCAGGGTGTGGGGGGAAGGAGAAGGTTCAAGAGGGATGCAGTGAGGAAGGAGCACACAGGCTTCTATTTCTTAAGTAGGATGGTGAGAACCCTGGTGTGGCATTGAATCATGCCTGTTATAAAGACACATTCAAATCCTCAACCCCAGTCCTGCACATGGGAGCACATTTGTAAATAGGACCTCTGAAGATGTTATTATTGTCATTTATGAATAGGATCTTTGAAGATACTGTTTAGATGAGGCCATACTGAATCAGGGTGAGCCTTAATCCTTATTACTGTGATCCTCATAAGTAGAGGAAATACGGACACGGTCAGTCAGTTCTATAGAATTCAGTAGAAGCCATCGATCAGAAGATGCCAGAGAATGAAACGGGTCACCATGTGATAGAGGCAGACGTACAAGCCAAGGAACCCCAAGGACTGCGGCAACCAGCACCAGACTCCCAAAGTAAACATGGCCTGTCAAGACCTTTATTTTGGACTTCTAGGCTCCAAAACCATGAGGCAATAAATTCCTGTTGTTTAAGCCAACCAATGTGTTATATTTGTCACAGCAGACCTGGCAAATTAAGACACCAGGTACTTAATTTATTACCTTTTAAAGTATTCATAAAGATTTTTAAAACTCTTGTATGTGTGGTATATTTCATTAAATCTATATATATAAGGAAACCCACTTTTTAAAAAACTGACTTACTAACATTGAATATTCAAAATGCCATGAGCATAAGTCACTATGGGTTGTCAACATATACATTTTAGAGTAGGAGTGGAGAGCATCAGTTAATGCAAAAAAGTCAATCAATGCAGAAAACTTTAATCCAGCAATTTGATTAAGTAGAGATTGGTTAAGAGCAATTCCACTCTGCACATATTCAATTATTTGGATGTACTCTCCTTGGAGAGGAGAGGAGAAGAAAGAGGAGGGGAGAAGAGGGGAGGGGAGGGGAGAGGAGCGGACAGAAAGACCTAGGAGGATTGGTTGCTCCTAGTTTGATTTCTTGGAAACTGTTGGAGATCTTGAATGTGGGTTTGTCCGGCTGTGGTGGCTGCATCATTAGGCCAGTGTGTGTGTTAGCTGCAATAGTACTCGTGTGTACAATGAATTTCATTCTTTATAGGTTATATCTTTTTCTGTTGAGCATTTTTTTCTCCATGCAAAGCACAGCAACAGGTTATTATTTAACAAAAAAAGATTATACTTAATAAGGCTTACGTTTTTTCAAATCTTGCTTGAATAGTGTCTGTTCAGCTTCCTGAAGAAACTAAGATAAAATAATAGTATACATTTTAATAAAATATTCAAGGAGTTTGAGCATTAAAACTGCCTTTATCAGTATTACCATTATCAGTAGAGAAGTTGTATACCTAATTCTCCATACATTATGCTAAAAAATTAAAGCATTATGACTAATACAATGCCAAAAACAACATTAATGTAAAAATTAACTACTGGAAAGTACAAAAGCAAAAGAATGGAATTCTGAAAGAGCAGATTAGAAAGATGGTAGCTAGAAGATATCTTCTGATTCCAGAATTAATGCAGAGTTTTCTAACACAGAGCTCTGAAAAAAAAATTGACTGATGGAAGTTCTACCTATAAGCATTTACATTTTCATAAATGACATGTAAAATATTTAGTTGTTAAGATGGAAAATTGATAGTAGATTGATGACCAACCAGCACCCAAGTAATACCCAAGAGTTCGTTCATCCAAATTATTGTAATCGGCCAAATACTGTGCTTTGTCAGAGAGAAATACAAGGACAGAGCAATCAGGATTCCTATCTCGTTGGACAAGTGCAGCAAACAAAGAGATTGTATGCTACATAGTGAATCTTTATACTGAGTAGTTCCCAATACTCTGTCTCATTGTAGGTGCTAATCAAAATGTTAGTTCAACGTAGCAGGTAAGTCAAAGTGTTTTCAGATACAGGAAGGAGTAGGTAATACCTGAGCTGGATCTTTGAGGAAGGACAGGGTGTTTCCAACCGGGTGTTTCCCTGCCAGCAGGGAACAATAAAGGCAAAGATTTTTGCCATCTATAGGGTAAGATAACACCAAGGTAAATGGACATGTAAGTCCTGAAAGATTCAGAGTTTCTGGAACAGAGGATGAGGGGTGGAGATGAGACTGGTAGTTAGGTTGAGTCATATATTGAAAGACGTCTATTCCAAACTAAAGAGCTTGCACTTTCTCCTACGGAAGTTACAGACATTCAGAGGTTTTTCTGCAGGGGAGTAGTGTATGCAGGTTGGTTCGATAAACAGGAGAGCTCTTGTAGCATCATGGAGGATAGATTGGGGTGGGGGTACCATGTCCTAGGCCCTGTGTTTGTGGCCACACAAAGATGAAGAATACTGTCACTGCCTTCCAGATGCTTATAGGATAGTGGGGGACCTGACCTGAGCCTTGGAAATTAGGAAATAAAGGCACGTATGTGGAACTGTAATTCCCTGCTCAGGCTACACCACAGGCTTAATAAATCATAATTGATTTTACCCTATGTATATATTTTTTGGAAGATGGTGGGGTATAAATATAAAAGTATTTAATATAATAAAACATTAAAATCAGAAGAGCAGTATTTAATATCATTGAGTACAATGAGTGTTTAATTAATTAATCATATTTAAAGACTGCTTATCAAGGGTTAGGCACCAAAAGAATATTCAAGAGAACTGTCAGAAGTATAAGAACTATGGCTGATGAGATTCCCTAATTGGAAAAGGGGTTAGGTTAGGTCATATTTCTCTAAGTCCCTTTAAATGCTGAGGTTCCATATGTCTGCCACCTTCCACCTCAAGAAGTTTATAATCAAATTGACAAAGCGGGTTTTTCCTGCCAGAAATAATAAAGGGCTAAAACAAGATTCATAAAAAATGAAAGTAGAATCAGCAAGATGGCAGCAGAGTAAGATCTCCTAGAATCAGTTCCTGCTACAGGGCAGTTGGTGATCACGCAGAGCTATCTAGAGCACTTGTTTGGGGGCTCTAGGAGACGAGAAGCGCATCCTGCAACATCCTTGAAAGAATGGAAGGAGGAGACTGCCCATCTGCAGAGAAGATCCGTAAGTAGAGCCCTCCACGTCCCGGAGGCCAGTGCCCATCCTCCACTAGAGGCACAAGCCGCCTCAGGAGCTGTTCCGTGCCTGGAATTGGAAGCTCCACTTCCCAAAATGGGGGAGGAAGAGATGGTTGGGCACCAACTCCAGCTACTGATTAGTAAATTCGGCGGCTAAAGTATAATCCTAAGAACAGCTGAAGTTTGAACCTGTCCAAGTCAGAAAGAGGCCAGTAGCCGCCATCTTAACTCCACACCTGACACAAGGGGGAAGCAGGGCGGACTGAAAATCACAGTGCTGGTACGGACGGGTCTCTTTCCATCTAGATCAGATTGCAGCTCTAGACTAAGCCCCAGGCCCACCTCGGGCAGGGAGGAAGCTGGGGGAGCTGTGCCAGCCTCTCCAGGAAACCACAGGCCACGCTGCGGAGGCCTGTGACCATCCTGCTTTGGCGGCACAAGCCACCCCAGGAGCTATTCTGTGGCAGGAATTGGAAGCTCCATTTCACAAAAACAGGGGAGGAAGAGACGGTTGGCCACCGATTTCAGCTACTGATTAGTGAATTCAGCTGGCTAAAGGACAACCCTAAGAACAGCTAAAGTTTGAGCCTGTCCAAGTCAGAAGGAGGCCGGTAGCTGCCATTTTGACTCCACCCCCAGCATGAGGGGAAGCCGGGCTGACTGAAAATCACAGTGATGGTAGAGACCAGTTTCTTACACCCAGATTAGCTTGCAGCCCTAGCCTAAGCTTCAGCCCCACCTCTAGCAGGGAGGAAGCTGGCATGCCCTGCACCAGCCTATCCAGATAACTGCAGGTACATTTAGCTTGCACAGACCGAATGATGGGAAGTCTACCAGAGCAACTGCGGTCATCTTGGACCTGCACTGCATCGATTGCTGCTCACACCTGCAGCTCCGTCCCCACCCCAGGCAGGGAAGAAAGGGGTGTGAAGCTTCATCAGCCTCTCTGGACAACTACAGTCTAGGCCTGCATGAGTTGGATTATTCCACACAGCTGTGGCTCTGTCCCTACCCCTGGCAAAGGAGAAAGTTGGGAGAAGTTTCATTGGTCCTTGGGGCACTGAGGGCAGCTTGAACCTCCAAAGCTTATAGTACCAACTATATCCTTGGCTCCTACTACTCAATGAGCAAGGGAGAAAGGGAACGAAGTCCTAAACATAAACCAATGGAACCGAATTGATGGTTCAGAAATAGACCCTCACATCTATGGTCAAGTGATTTTTGACTAGTCTGTCAAATCCATCCAGCTCAGGCAGAACAGTCCATTCAACAAATGTGCTGAAAGAACTGGATATCCATAGCAAAAGAAGGAAAGATAATCCCTATCTCACACCTTGTACAAAAATTAACTCAAAATGAATCAAAAACCTAAATATAAAAGCAAGAACCATAAACTTCTAGAAGAAAATATAGGAAAATATCTTCAAGACCTGGTGGTAGGTGGTGGATTCTTAAAGGAGATAACAGGAGGACTGAGATGGACTACTGATGTTTAATGTATGTAGAAGTTTTAATTAGCTTTATTGCAAAAGTGTGGAAATGTACAGAGTTGATGGCAACACATTATAGGGAGTAACAGCTGCTTTATAAATGGGGATATGGCTGAAAATGGTAGTCTAGGGATGTAAATGCCAATTGACAAAAAGCTAGAGAATAATCTAGGGACTGAATAGCACAGTAAACCCAGAGGTGGATGTGAATTGTGGTTGATAGTACAGATGCAAGAGTATCTTTGTGAGCTAGAGCAGATGTACATCACTATTGCAGGGTGGTGGGAATGTGGAGAAGCATGGGAAAATACAACTGTGGTTAATAGTAATAATGTAATATTCTTGCATCTATGCCAAGATGTACTGTGTTGATAATGGGGAAGTATGGAAAATGTGTGCCAAATGTACGCTGTGGACCTGATAATGTTTGGATGATATTATCTCTTAATCTGTAACATATGTTCCACCACGATGTGGTGTGTTGATAGAGGGGTATTGTTTGGGAATTCTGCATGTGTGCATGATTGTTTTGTAAATTTACAACTTCTGTCATAAAAATATATTTAAAACATAATAATAGGGTGGGTTGGGGGAAAAATACACCAAATGTAAAATAAGGAATATAATTAGTAAGATTTTGACAATCTTCTTTCATAATTTGTAGCAAATGTCTCACAACAATGCAAGGTGTTGGTGGAAGGTTGATGTATGGGACCCCTGTATAATGTTATGAATGTTTGCTTTGTAAGTTCACAGCTTTTACTATACACTCATTGTTTATGTATGTTCATGTATAAATGATATAAAAATAATAATAATAATAATAATAATAATAGGATGGGTTGGGGGAA
The DNA here is from genome assembly GCA_029593785.1 of Cabassous unicinctus. Taxonomy (NCBI): domain Eukaryota; kingdom Metazoa; phylum Chordata; class Mammalia; order Cingulata; family Chlamyphoridae; genus Cabassous; species Cabassous unicinctus. Next base: position 18,204 of record JAQZBX010026431.1, on the reverse strand, counting down.
AATACTTTGGTTAGTAGTAATATTTTGAGGATGCTTTTTAATCATTAGTTAAAAATGCTTAACAACAGTGCAAGTTACTGGTGGTAGGGTGAGGTATGAGAGCCCTGTATGATGTTATGTTTTTTTGTTTTGTAAGTTCACAACTATTGCTATACATTTATTGCTTATGTATGTTCTTGTATGAGTGATATACTTCAATAAATTAAAAACAAAAACAAACAAAAATGACAAAATTACCTTAACTGTAATGATGGTGGGGCAGGGGTAGGGAGCACATACAGTTTTTAAAGCACATTTTGGAGTACCTGAATATTTTTGTTTCATAAATTTTAGATAATAAGTATATTTTTGATTTCTTATTAAAAATAAAGTTATAGGAAATAAAAAAATTTTTTAATTAAAAAAAATGGAAGTAAGTGGTATGGTACAATCTGAAACTGCCATGGGGGTGGGGGTGGTCAAGAAATGAACAGAGAAATGAGGACTGAAGGATCCACGGTAGAAGGAACAGTCTGAGCAGAGGGTCTAGAAATAAACAAAAGCATGGTTTGCTTGCTCACTTGCTTTTCTTTCAACAAGTATTTATCGAACTTAAAAACAACTTTTATAAATCAAAGGCATTTTCTGTCACTGCAAGTTGCTTTTGGGTCAGTGAGGAATCTACTCTGCCCTCTTTCCCCTGCTACTCCTAATTCCCCCTTCTGGTGACAGGAGTGGGGTTTGTTGGACTACATTCCCACACAGGTGACACCCAAACTAAATCACAGAGTTGTCTGGAAAGCACTCCAGGCAGAAAAATATCTCTTGCCAAGGCAATGCTGCAGAGTTTGGCATGTTCAAAGATCTAGAACAGAAGAGAAGCTTGGGGTGTGTTGACGAGAACAGAAGCGTCGGTGTGTTGGAAAGGGGTGAAAGATGGGGTCTGAGGCGCAGTCTGGTAATGACTCACAAGACAGGAGACTGCCCTGACTCGTGGTGGGAAACAGTAGGAAATAGGTTGAATAGGTTATTTAAGGTCCCGCTAGCAAGAGAACAGCAGATGGACTTTATATCAAAACGGGTCCTGCTAGTCCTTCAGAACTGTGTTTGCTAAGCAATTTTGCACACTTGAAAGCAATCTGGGTACATTTAGGCCTTCTAACTATAGTTTGTGTTACCTGTAATTATTATTAATTAAGGCAGAGGCTCCTGTATATGAAAGGAGTGTGGAAATCTGCAGGGTTCATTTTTGTATTTGTCAACTTTTATTTGAAAACAGCAGGTGAAATTCTGATTTGAGCAACGTTTAGCCTCAAACTATCATGCAGATTGTTTTGGTATCTATGTAATTGCAAAAGACTGCTTTGGTCGATGCTCCTGAACACTTTTTATTGCTAATTTTGGCAATAAACCTGTTAATTAGTTAATTGTAAAACATTAGTGAATCAAGCAAAAAGAATCCATCTGTTTATAAAATTTCAAAGATCTCTTCTGGGCATAACATTTAAAAACAAGAGCTGGCTTGCAATGTATTGCCTACGAACTACAAACCATCTCTTGAATATTTGTACAGTCTCCTCTTAGGGCTGAGAGGTGATCTTTTAATGCAACCATTTGCTGTATTTTAAGGTAATTCTGTAGCCACATAGTGCTGCATACAATTTATTTCAGGGACAGGTGGAAACTAGAAAATTGGTAAAGGATGTACAACTTTTTCCATCTATATCCCAAACTGAACCAAAAAATAATTAGCCAGGCAGAAAACACATATTCATTCCACACAGAAAACCTTAATTATAAAAATATAGAGGCAATTTTTTTTTTTCAGAGAACTGCAAAAATCCCTAAACAAAGAGTACCTGTTGTGCAAATAGAAGACAGGCAAAAGAGAAGCCTGTAACCTAGGTAGGAGTCAGACTGTGAAAAACTTGTTTCCATAATGAAGGCCCTTCCTTCAAAGTTTCCATCCAAACAATGGGGATCCATTGAAAATCTTGTATGACAAAAAAAAATTTTTTGTGTTTTCAGGAAATATCACTGTCAGGTCAATAACCAAATTAGAAAACTGCAAGGAGCCCTAAGGTCTTTCTTCTCTCTGTGCCCAGAGAGAACTACAATGGGGAAGCCCAGGAAAGCCTGGGCACCTCAGAATGAACTGGGTGGAAGGTCACTGGGATGAGGAGCCAGAGATGTGGGTTCCAGTCCCAACCCTGCCACTCAGTGATGATGAATGAAGCCACATAATTGATCTTCCCTGGGCCTCTGCTTTTCTTTGTATATAGTGACCATGATATTGCCCCAGTTTACCTTTACATGTGTATCCAGAAGGAACTCCTTTTTACCTTCTTCACCACAGCCATCACATCATGTCTCAGCTGGACTACTCTAATGGCCCCCTAACTGGTCTCCCTGCTTCTCTCTTACCCTTCCCACCCCTCAAAAGCTGTTCTTTACACTACAGCCTGAACGATCCTTTGAAAAACCTCAGACCAGGCTATTCTCCTTCTCAAATATCTCCAGCGGCTCCCAAAATATTTGGAACAAAATGCAAAGTCCTTATCATGGCCTACTAAGCCTCCCATGCTCTGGTCCTCTCTGACCTCCTGCCATAAGGTTTCCCTCTCATTCACTCACCACCACCACACCATATTTAGATTCTTGTCATGCTTTGAATGTTCCAAGATTGCTTTCCCCTCGGGATTTTAACACTTTGGTTCCCTCTGTCTGCACCATTCTTTACGGATGTTCACTTGACTGCCTTCTTTACCTCTTTGTTCAAATATCTTCTCTCACCACCCATCTAAAGAGCAGATTTCATGAAATACCAGCCCTGTCTCTCTGTATCTCTTGCCCTTTATTATCTTCATAACTCCAAGCCCTTCTTGGTATTGCATTATTTATCTGTTTATTTTCTTCCAAAAGATGGTAAACTTCATTGAGTCTATTTTGATCAGTGGTGTATCTCCATTATTTAGACAAGTACATGACACATTGTAGGCATTCAATAAATATATTTTTAAGATTTTATTGGGAAATAATTTTGTCAGTGTCTACCTAATATATTTTTATAAATTTTGTAAAAATAAGATACTTTATATTCAATCTGTCAAGATGGCTGTCTCTTTCTCCTCTAGCATCTTCAATGATCATACTTCTCCACTTGTTAAGCGGCATTGGAGAAGCTGCAGTAAACTTGGGGTCCAGATAAAGGAAAAGTTGTTTGGGGACACATTTAGTCTGGGTTTGGAAGGACTAGATATTTATGGTTCATAGTCACTTCTATTTATGGTTAAGTTAATTATAGTCATCTGGGTATAGGATGACTTTAAGGAACTCCTGGCACCCACAAGGCCAACTCTCTGGCCTCAAGACATGAAGGTGCAGGACCAGAGGTCAGATTGCAATATAAGCTAAGGTGCCCCTAATTGGAAGGATGTGGGTATTGGGGAAGGAACAAGGTTTGAAATGTAAGGAGCCAGAAGTTAATCTGTGGAGAATTCTTCTAGTCATCACACATGTGCTCCTGATCCCCTTTTTTGTAAATAAATGAGAATACTTCCTTTTCCAGGGCAAATCCTGAGTTGCAGATGCCATTTTTTCCTTCCTGGGGAGGTAAGAGAAGTTAGCATTTAACTATGCCAGCATGTAACATTTCGTCTGTTTCCCCGATGTCTGCTTTAAGGATAACGATCTTTTTTCAACACTGAAAGTAAGACTTCTCCTAAATTCATCTGGCCTGCAGGATCATTTACATACCCGATGGAACATTTATTTTATCTGACCAGAAATGAAGATGATACAACATTCTTGGCTGAGATTAAAAACATATAAGGATGGAATGTTGATGGCAGTACACAGCATAGTGGAGAGCAGCCTGGATGATGCAATGTGGGTGCTGATAAGAATGAAATGGTTCCTAGCTAAAGTGAAATGATAACCTCAAAAGATATAGATTAATGACAGTAGTTTCTAAGATTGAAAAAGGAGAGGCAAGGATAAAAGAGGAATAAATTTAAGCATTTCAACAAAGGATGGAAAAATTTAAAGGATAATGTTAATTGAATTATGTGTTGTAACTAGATAATACTCTATTATACAAAGATGAAAGCTACAGTCATATCAAACCATCTAGTGGGAAGACATCAACTTGAATTCACAAGGGTTATTTTTAAAGTAGCAGGTTCTAATATCAATCTGAATTTCAGGAGCATAATTTTAGTCTAAGCTTCTTAATTCATAATGGTGATAAACTTACTTTGATTGCTCAGGAGCATATATCCAGATTTATGACAACATCTGGATAGATAAATGATTATATTTTTACTTTTCATTCAGAGTTTCTTGTTTCATTTTATATGTATCTATTCAGTTCTCCTGTGGGTCCATAGGCCCAAATGGTCCAAAATGCCTTGCTTTTCTAATCTTCATCTATTCAATAACCTTTCTTAAAATCCCTACTGTGTGCAAAGCCCTGAGCTAAGGCTCAGAGACTAGGAGAAATCAAAATGTTTCTTGAAGATAGCAGCTGTGTATCAATCACAGTCCTCCAAAGAATCAGAACCAAGAGCTCATGAAATTGTGGATGCTGGCAAGTCTGAATTTTTAGGGCAGGCTTAAGGCTGGAATTCCAGTGAGAGTGATTGGTGGAAGGTGTTGGTGGAAGGTTGATGTATGGGACCCCTGTATAATGTCTTGAAAATATCTTCAAGACATTATTGAAACTGTATTCCTTAGGCTGAAAAGAAAGGAAGGAGTGGAGGGTGTAGTCTTGAGACAGACTCCTTCTGATCTCTGGAACCCTCAGTTCTTTCTGTTAAGACCTCCAACTGATTGGATGAGGCCCATCCACATAATGGAGGGTAATCTCCTTTACTTAAGGTCAACTGATTGTAGACACTAATCCCATCTATGAAATGCCTCCCCAGTAACAAAGAGGCCACTATTTGACCAAACCGCTAGACACTATAACCTAGCCAAGTTGACACACAAAACTAACCATCACAGGCTGTGTTATTTTTACCTTTACATACGTAGCAAGAGGGCCCAGCCTAATATATGTACTTGATAAGTGTTTGTTAAAATGAGCTAAACATTTTAGAGAGGCAGAAATGCATGGAATTATAAACTAAGAGAAACAAATAATATATAACATGTCTAGGATCATGAACTCCAAAAGATACAAGAGATCTTAGGTGTCATTTAATCCAATATTTCCTAACATTTGTTCCATGGATTAAAAAAATGAATGGGTGCTACTAAAACAAAAGGGGTCAGGCAATTCCTTGGTCAAATAAATTGGGGGAAACAGAAAAAGCAAGTTTCTTTACTTTTCAGAGAATTTGATATGCTAAAATCTTGAATTTATCTCAAAATAGCATTTCCAACTTTATTTGCCTAGGAGGCATTTTTATTGTATGACTAATGTTCTGACATTAGGAATAACTCAACTGGTCCAATTTCCTTGTTTTTACATTTCATTCCCAACCATCCTTGACCCAGTATGAAAGATCTTTGAAATTTGCTTAAATAATCTCACAACTAAGGGATTCATCCATATTTTGAGCAAATTGGTCCTATTGTTGAATATAGCCTTATTGTTAGAGATCTTTCTAATTTTGAGCTGAAATCTGCCTCACAGGCCACTAAAGCACCAGAGCCTCACTAGCCCACTCTGGTTCACAGGACAAATCTGGCCATGACCTATTTTCATATGGCCCTCAAGCAAGTAATGTTTTTTATATATTTTAAAGGCCATATAAAAAAAAGAAGAGGCACAACAGAAACTGTATATGGCCCATAACTTAAACAATTTATTATTTGGACCTTTATGGAAAGAGTTTTCCAACCTGTCCTGTAGAGAAGTAGTTTCTGGATTTTCGGTCATGTCCTCTATGGTAGACAACCTCCAAGATAGCCCCTGCATCCTCGTGTTCATGCCCTAATATGATTCCTTCCCCTTGAGCATGAACTGGACTTAATGACTCACTTATATTCTGTTCCATTAAATATATTTATTTCTATTCTATTACATGGGATAGGAAATAGCAAAAGTGATGAGATGTTACTCCTGAGATCAGACTTTCGTTCCCAATTTGGATGCCCTCTCTCCCTCTATTACTTGCCCACTGGGAAGGAAGCCAGCTGCCATGCACTCACAATATATGTATGCTTAATTATTAATTATAAACATGTAATAATGCAAACTTTTATTTCAAAATTGGGAAAGATTATATTCTTCCTAATTTTTAAATAAAAATTGAGAAATATTTTAAAAAATTTCATCCCTCACCTCAATACATTGGCTTGTACATCACTTGATGACCCCACACTTACTTTGGAAACCACTGTTACAGAACATCATAATGACACAAACACTTCCAAAAATAGTAAACACTGAAATTTTATTTCACTCATCATATATCTTTTAAATAGAATCAAAACTTTCTATTTAAAATATTTTATTTCTTCATGTTAATCAATGGACAACTCATCACAGATGTTACCTTGGAAACCTATACTTAGGTTTGTAGAAAATATTCAGATGTCTTAGAAATTTTCTGTCTTGAGGGTTATTTGGTCACTGAAGAAGGATGTTAACAGCTGTGGGAGAAGCAATTAGTGTCCATTCTATTCTGATTGACAATTCTGCAAAATGCCCAGTAGTATTTTCTATGTTTTTACAAAATGGCGACCTTCTGTTTCCAAGAGCTGGGTAGCTATTGAGTTCTGTGTGCAGTTATTCTGCAGATGCCCCATGTGGCTCCCAATTAGGGAATCAACCAGACTGAGATATAAAAGAGAAAGATAAGACTTTCACAGTGAGGTATGAACAGAGATTTCAGGCATGCAGAATACATGAATATCAACTTTTAAGAGCATTCAATTAAAAATGCAAAGGCAGAGCTCTCTGGGAAACTGGGAGGCTGCTGAATGAAAGGAGAGAGATTAGTGAGAACCCTGAGATGGAAGCACTGTTTTCATACAATGCCCTAATCAGGACAAGTGGCAGTTGTTAAGAAGCAGCAAGATTTGTAACAATGCCTTTCCCAGGGAAGCAGTCATGACAAAACAAGGGTTACAGTAGGACAATACTGACTTGTACATATGAAAAAGAATAATTGCTTCAAGACATTATGCCCTACATCTGGTGAGCCGCCTTGGCCCAGGGACAAAATTATTAGAAACTGGAGAGTAATGGGCTATTATTCCTTTGACTTCCAAACTTTCTACTTTTCTCACTATGCATCTCATATTATCCTAATTATCTAAGTTAGTGCATTAATAGAGAAATACTATGATCTTCCATTTTCCCTAATTAAGACTATTAGGAAGACATTTTATGCTCTTATTTTTTTAATGAAATTCAATTTTAAATCACTGTGTCAGATCTTATTAGCTGCTACATTAGAACATATAATATGTCATTGGGGGCAAAATGCCTAAATCAAAAATTAGATCCAAACTTGAAGAACACAAACTATGATAGTAACATAGTCATGGTTCTTTGCATATATTTCATCCTGTATAAAATAAAGCTTTCTGCATGTGAAGTTTTAATCAACTATGTCCCCAGGAAATACTATGATATGTAAAACCTGGGAAGAAATTTTACCATTCCATCTTTTTAATAATAGGGTGTTCAGATTAAAGGTTGCACATATTTTAAGGATGGTGTGGGAGTTGATTTTAGGAGTTGACCTACACCATACTATTATCTTAAAAGGAGCAAAAGATAAAAATTCTTTCAATTAATTCAGCATGAAGCTGAGCATGAAGCTAATTATGATAAAGTAACATACTGTAGACAGGAATTGGCTTTTATTTATATCCCTAGTATTCAGCTCATACTAGGTGTTCAATGAACGATTTTGAATAAATGGATAAACACCTTGCTCTCTTCCCTAAAGGAACTTGCAATTTACTTGGAATTAATGGGCTTTCTCTCATGTAATCTTCACCATATCTCTGTGAAGAATATATTTTTAAGTTAATTTTGTAAATGAGGAAACAGGCTCTGAAAGGTTATCTGAAACTGAGGACTGGTGGGTAATGGAGCAAGGAATTCAATCCTGTCTGTCTGACTCTAGAGTCAGGCTTTTAATTTGGACTTGCATCTTTCAGCTGCTGATGGGATGTCATTCTGAGAACTGAGGTCTGTCCTCAACGATCTTCTGAACTTTTCTTAAATGTTTTCTCCCATCATCTATTAGTCTTCCCTTGGAAATGCTATAGAACAACAATTTAGCCTCTATAGGAAATCTTCCAGTCATTATTATAAAACTCAAGTCAATACGTATTCCAAAGCTTGAGGGAAACCATAATTCAAGTAAAACCAGGCTTCCCTGGAAGAACACTTTGCATGTACCCAGGTCTCAGAACAACTACCATGATGGCAGGCGATGTTTGGGGAAGTTCTCCTTTTCATTCCTGGACAGTAGGGACTTTTCTCAAGGATTTTCTGTCAACATCTGAAAGTGGTAAGTTCTATGAACAGTTTAATGGGCGAATAAAGGATCTCTGGAGAACCCCATGAAGGGGATTATCAATTTTGCTAATTCTCACAGCACATCTCACATATATGCTTCAAGAACAAAGTGATGGTCAGATTTTCACTGGAGCTCAGAATCTCCTATTTATCTTGGAACAGCTGAGCATGGAGAAGTCTCAACTTAGACTAAAGATAAAACACTTCTGGTAGTTGGTGGTCAATAAGCTATGGTGCCTTGTTTTTAGCTATCAGAGACAGAAAGGTTTTTAGTTTAAGGTTTGATATTTTTTAAAGAACTTAATAAATAAATTTGAATAAAAGGAACCATATGCTCGGTAAATATGTCAGAAAACACAAATGACAATTGGTATATTTAGAGCTCACCAACAGGAATGAGTTACAGGTAACCATAATAGCCTCACTAATTTGTTTTTTGCTTTTGTTTGTGTTTTTCAGCATTTAATATTCAAACTACACCATTCCTTCCTGACACTCTATCACTCTTGAAAGTGGTTCAGCCACACTTGGCCAAGAGGCTTCATCCATTCATCTGGAATTATGACTGAGAAAATTGGCAGCTCTAATTCCACAAAGTTTACAGATTGCCAAACACAGCAAAGACAGGAGCTTCCAGGGACACTTCAGAATTGGCTACACCGAATTCTTCAGTAATGTCTGATTTATAGCATACCAATACTCCAAACTGAATTCTTCCTGTAGCCACGCTCATTGGAGGTCACAGAGTTGCTCTTGCAACCTTGTGAGATGCCTTCCCTGGTCTTTGCGCGTTTGTTCATCAGACTCGCTGTCTTGAGATATATGGATGTGATGGTAGCAAAGAAAATGTTTTCAATCTCAGAGGGGTTTTTTCAATTTACAAAATGTTTTCAGATACATTATATAATTTGATCCTCATAATAACCTTGTTTTAAGAATACCCGTTCCACAGTTAAGAGAAGCTGTTCAGAGAAGTTCAATGACAAGATTAAGATCAAGGCATTTAAACTGTGGAATTAGAAGCTGGGCTCAGGTCTTGTGATTCTTAAGTCATTACTCTTTCCACCTCCCCGCTATTAAGGTTACTTGATGACTCACTGGCACAGACCAATGGCTCTCAAAGCAGGCAACTACAGCAGCAGCAGCACCTGGGAACTTGTTAGAATTGAGATAGCTTAGCTCTCACTCCAACCTCCTGAATCAGAAATATTGGGGTGGCCCCCACTCCCCAAATCAGTTTTAACAAGCCCTCTAGGTGATTCTGATGTACACTTAAGTTTGAGAACCACTGGCATATGCTAAACTTAATGGGCTAATGATTGCATGATTGACGTAGTATATCAAACTTCCTAGGGAACAACCCCTATGTTGCTACTTGCGGTATCAGAAAGCCATCCCAGAAATAGTCCTGATAACAAGCATCCCAAAGACCTCAGACCTGAGGGGTAGAATTTTTAAAGCTTTTTCATACAATGTGAATGACAGGGCCTCTAACTTGCAGCTTCTCTTCGTTATCCCTGCCATTTGGAGATAAGGAAATGATTATTTCTTTAAGTCAAGATCATCCAACTATTCAATTTTGTTAAAGTAAAAACCTTGATCCTATGCAAGTTCTTTTTCAAGGACCTTTAATTCCTTAGTATTCTGCCTAGCACAGTGCTTTTTTCTGGTTTATGGGCAGCCAGAAAAGTGTACTTCTTCCCGCCCCCTGCCTATGCCAGGCCCTATAAAGACCAACTTTTCTAAGGACTTTTTTTACTTCAGGAAAACATGCATGTCTTTGAATTCATAGAAGAAAAAGAAAGGAGGTTAACCCCCCTGTCTTATGCTCCATAACACTCTGTATTTCTCCTTTACAGTACTCATCACACTTCTAATTCCTTGCTCCATGTCACTGTCTAATTATTTGTTCCCCACATGTTCTCTATTAAGACTTTTAGAGGTTCTAAGCTCTGACAAGATAATGGTGTCTCATACAACACCATTATGAGTTTCAAATTTTTTTAAAAATGAAAATTTTTTAGAATAAGTTTAAGAAGTTCAATAAAGGTTTTGATTTTTCCCATAATGACTGCTTCAAAGCTTTGCTCCAAATTCATATACCAAATTCATCTTTTAAAGGGAGAGGAACTGTTCCTTTGCTGGTGTCCTAAGCATGGCCTTGGTCTTCCTATTGGGTTATCCAGCACTGTTTCCACGTAACTGGTTTTCCATGAGGACCAGAGCCATGTCTGTCTTGTTCAAATTGGAGATCCAGTGTGGAACAATGACTGGCCAAAACAGGTTCTTAATATATATCTGATGAAATAATCAGAAGGTGAATGAGTAAGTGAGTGAGAGAATGGAGAGAGAGGAAGAGAATGAGGAAGGAAAGATAAAGTGACAGAGAAGCAAAGAGGATAAAGGAGTGGAGGGGGAAGGGAGGGAAAAAAATCAAACCAGATGGTTAGGATCTTAAAAAGTTTCCTCTAGGTTAGGAAAGAAAAGTGCTAGTGCCAGACTCTCTAGTCTATTACTAGAGCTCAAAGAGTCATCTGTTTCATTATTGCTTAATTCTAGAGTAAACGTTGCCATCATCCTTGTATAGAATTATGAACTATGCCTTTACTTACTTACACAGCACAATTTTCAATTGTGTAACAGCCCATTGCTCATGTTACCTTTGTCATGGAATTAGGGAAATGTATCATAAACTTTAAACTTGCAGCTGCTGTCCAGTCAACGAGGAGGGCCCACGGTGCAGGTATTGTGATATGTGATTAGGTATTCAACAGTTACAGTCCTTGGGACTTCTAAATGCTGTCACCCTGGAAAATGAATAGCATTTGTGCTGACAGTTTTTTTTGCCTATTCACCCTTTTTTAATGAATCTCTTCTAAACCGAAGTACGCATTTAAATAAATTGCACATGCCACATCAAAACGGCAATATTAACAAGACTTGTCGCCACAAAATCCCATGCAAATTATAGGGAACCTACACATGCAATACATTTACCAAAATGGGGCTTTTAGATGGCATCCATCTTGCAAGGTGTCAACACAGAGCAATGATGTGCAGACCTTATTTTCTACTTTCTCTTGATAAGAACAAAAGTATTCTTTGGCACAGAATTCCAATTCATTAAATAAGCACCCAAGAAAGGATTTATTGCACAGGCTAAAGTTGAGTTAAGACAGCCCATATGCTACGTGTAAAGCCTCCTATACCTTTGGGTCCTCAGATCCTAATGTGACAAGGATATTATTATCCACTGGAGTGATGAAGTCTTTTTTAGAGCCGTTTCCCCCCTTAGCCCTGTTATTTTAATTTGTGCACAGATTTTAGCACAGGCAGTTTCCCCCTGCCAGGGCTTTCCACTAATAGAATTAAGCTGCCTTGGAAGAGCATGGCCTTTGGTTCTTAGTCCACTGGACTCAAAAGATTGTTTTCTTGTGCTGGAGAGTTCTCCAAACCACCTGAAGTCCACTATTATCTGCACTGAACACCCCAATCCTCTAAAGCCTTCAAGAGGCTACACAGCCGGGCCCAGCGTGAAAATGACAAGCGTTAGAAAGTTCCCAGAGTTTATTTTCCTCTGACTGGGCATCTCTGCTGCTGGATGCTCATAATGCCATCACAATGCATGCCCTTCAATAAAAAGTGATCCTAACAGGATTAAACGTAATTTAAAGTCAATCAAGAGAAGTTTGCCATCAGGAAGACTTGTAATAGACAGTCTGATCAGAAGGTAGAGAATCTGGAAGGTTTTTGGGAGCCCATTCTACTGTATATTTTAAAAAAAAGAAACATAGAAGAGGAAAAATTTATTCTCGACCAAACCCTTTCACTAGCTCCATCATGCACTCAAATCAATTCAGAGTCTATTAAAGCAATAAGTACTGTACATTATAGTTTTCAAGAAAGAAGAGAGAGAGAGAGACATTTACAGGAGAATGGAAAACACGGTGTTATTTCTCCACCACGCTTCTTTATTGCTACTCAAATGGTAAATAAAATGTTTTCAGTTCTGCATAATATGGAACCCAGACCTACAAGTGGCACATGGAGTCCACTACAGAATATTCTGTGCAAGACAGCTCTTAAATCATCACTTAGCAGGTAGCAGCAGTGGGGAGGGTGACACTTTTCTAGAAAGCACCTCCAATCCCTGGGTTTGTAACAGAGGAATTGAGCGTTGGATTGGAACTCTAGTCCAGGGAAGAATAAGCCTCAAATGCAAGAAAGATGAGCTACTTTCTTGGAGGTTCCGGTGGATGCCCTTCAGCAAAACAACTGATTCAGTGCAGATGAAAACAATAAGGAAACAAGGTGAGCAAGTGACAAGAGCTGATTGTCTAAAATTATTTCCTTAATTTTAGAGTCTTTGCACTTAAATTAATAGAAAATAATAATGGCTACCAACAAAAAGACATTATAATTACCATTAAGTCGGCAATGTTCTAAGTTATTTTGCATGTATCAGATCATTTAATCCTCAGCATAGTCCTACGAAGTAGCTTTATTTAGTTCTCACTTTACAGATGAGGAAAATAAAAATCAGAGGCATGTGCCTGTGGTCACATGTCCCATAAATAATGGAGCTGGTATCAAACCCTGGGTTATTTGACAACAGTTTCCACTCACTTAACCACCACACCTGCTCAACTGGTGACAGGGCATGCAGCACTTTTATCACAGGAATAAAGTTGTTTTGATCAATGCCATTGCTAGGGAAAGTAACTTTTTAGAAGACAGCTTTTTTGATGGTTAGTTTTATGTGTCAACTTGTCTAGGCTATAGTACCCCATTATGCAATTAAACATAGATGTAGGTGTTGCCATGAAGGTATTTTGTAGATGTAGTTAACATCTACAATCAGTTGACTGTAAGTAAAGTTTACTTTAATCTGGGTGGGCCTCACCCAATCAGTTGGGAGGACTTGAGAGTAAAACTGAGGTTTCCCTGAGGAAGAAGAAATTCTGCCTCAAAACTGCTGTATCAACTCCTGCCAGAGAGTTGCTAGCCTGCCATACAGCTTTCAGACTTGCCAGTTCCCTTGAAATAAATATATGTGTGGATATATGTGTATATAAAGAGATTTTATAGATGGATGGATGGATGGATCCTACTGGTTCTGTTCTCTGGAAAACCTTGTTGATACAGGGTGATTCAAAATCAAAATGGCCGGGGTGAGTGTTAAGACAAAGGAAAGAATGTTCAGTATAGGTGATGATATCCTTAGGAAAGATTACCACTCTGTGAGGTATGGAAAATCAACTAAAGTTTTAGAGTCTTCTAACTTATACTGAAATGTACTGCTACAGCTAAGTCAATGTGCCAGGGTTACCCACTGCAAATAAGCAGGAGAAAGAAGTCCTGGGGCCCAGGCTTGACTCTGCCACAACCATGTTAGGAGAGAATATGAAGCAGCATATTGATGTCTAGAAATGGACTGTATAGGTTTCAATGTTGCCTCCAGCACTTACCAGCTCAATGGTTTATACAAGTTATTCTGTAAAACGGGGACAATAATTACAGAATTTACCTCATAGAGTTCTTGTGGGGATTGAATGAGTCGATCCACATCTTGAAGTTTCCATTGCAAATAAGAATTTGACTATGTAACATCCGTTGTAGCTTTGATTTAATACACAATGATAAATCACTTAGCGTATGCCAGATATCATGCTAGGTACTGGAAATACATAGATGATTAAGACCTCAAGTTGTTCACCATCTAGAAGGGCAAACAAAAACCCTTGTATTGACAGAGATATAAATTGAGAATATAGAAGAGAAAGTGATTAATTTTTAAATATCTCAGAAGTCTAGCAAATGCTTAAGAAACATTTTGTTGACGTGTTTTTAAAGTGTCATCTAGATGGAATGAAGTACATTACTTGCCAATTTCTATCAACTGTGCCATTGTTCCCATACACAGTCATTACCAAATTTTCCTTCTCCATTACCCAAACCTGTATTTCTAGTAATTAAACCTCCAATGAATCACCTTGACCACTGAAGTTTGACTTTGAAAATATTTTTCTGATAATAAAGGAAAACAGAAGTTAAGTGTGGGAAATGTGGGAACAAATTATGAAGAAGAAAAAAATTATGCCACAACCCAAGGGGGGGAAAAGGAAATATCAAAACATTAACAGTGGTTCTTTCTTTCCTTTATTTTATCCTTGTATATGCAGGTCATAAAGTACCGAAAGTATTATCTGAATACATTGTTAACTTTTCCTATGTATTTTTCTTTAATTTCTAATTTTGGAATAATTTTAGATTTACAGAAGAGTTGCAAAGAGGGTGTATAGAGTTACATATTTCCTTCACTCGGCTTCTTAATGTTAAGATCTTACATAACTACAGTATACTTATCAAAACTAAGAAAGTAACATTGTTAAAGTAGTATTAATTAAACAAGATATTTTATTTGGATTTCACCAGTTTTTCCACCAATGTCCTTTCTTCTGTTCCAGGATCTGATCCAAGGAACTTTGTTGCATTTAAGTTCTCCTGTACTTTTGATCCATTGATTATTATTGCACATTTTCATGTGTACACTTCCACCCAAAATAGGGCCCTTAACATGACTAATATTCTGCTACAAGAAGCTATCTATCTGGTTCCTACACCATACTTCCTTTGTTAGCCTTCAAAACATTGCTTTTAAACCATCACCACCCTGCTCAGAAATCCTCAGCCTTGCTCTAAGAGAAAGCCCAAACTTCTTTGAAGAGCAGAAGACACTCTGCACACTCGAGTCCTGACCTGCCCACATTCCTCCCCAGTGAGAAATGGCCTGGGCACTGCCACCCCACACACACACTTTTTGTTTTCTCACTCCCATGCTTTTTCTTATATTATTTTTATATTATTTTTCTCTTGTCCTCTGTCTTAGTTTCCTTGCTGCTAAAGCAAATCCCATACAGTGGTGTGGCAGTTTGAGATTATTTATGAATTCCAAAAAGAAATATTGATTATGTTTGTAAACTGGTCTGTTCCTCTGAGTGTGATATCCTTTAATTGTATTAAATTCAAAGGTTTTGTGTTTACTTGATTATGTTAAGATTAGGACTTTGATTCAGCTATGTCGTTAGGGCATGCAGGGTTGAGTCCCCAACCCCTTGGTGGACTATATAAATGGACACTCAATCAAGGAGACCAAGTACATACAGAGAATAAGATACATACGTGAAGAGAGAGCTCCACAGACAGGGAAGAAGAGAGGACTTTGATCCTGCGGCCCTGGGAAGAGAGATGAGCTATTCGCCTGATAGTCTACAGCTGACCTTGTGAAGAGACCAGAGCAGCTGAGCCAAGAAAGAAACAAGCCCTCCAGCCTGCAGCTGAGATCGTAAGAAGCTGGGCCCACAGAGGCTTAAGACGATGAGGAAGGTTGAACCCTCGCAGTTGTCACCCACCATTTTGCTTCAACACATGGCAACAGAGTTTGGGGAGGAAGTAACCTTGAGTTGGACTCTTTAGGGCCTTGTAACTGTAAGCTTTTACCCCAAATAAATATCCTTTATAAAAGCCAACAGATTTCTGGCACTTTGCATCTGCACCCCTTTGGCAGACTAATACAAATGACCTGGCGTAAACAACGGGAATTTATTCACTCATGGTTTTGAGGGTTTGAGAATCCCAAAAGCAAGATGAAGCTTTCTCCTCAAGGTATGTGGGATGCAGGGACTGTCTGCAGGTGATCCTTGGTCCTCAGTTTTTCTGTCACTTGGCAATGCACATGATGATGTCTTCTCCTTGCTCCTCTGGGTTCCACTTATTTTCAGCTTCTTCCCAGGCTTTCTCTGTATCTCAATTTCATTCTGTTTATAAAGGACTCCAACAATCTGGATTAAAGCCCAAGCTGATTCAGTTGGGCCACACCTTAACTAAAAATAAGATCTTCCAAAACCTATTTGGATGTGGCTCAAGCAGTTGAGTGCCCATCTCCCACATGGGAGGTTCTAGGTTCGGTTTCTGGTGTCTCCTAAAGAAGACAAAAAAAACAACAAGCAGACAAAGAGCAGACATCAAGCAAAAACAACAAGCAGACAACGAGCATAAACAACAAGCACAAACAATGAGCAAACAGACGAGGGAGCCATGTGGGGTGGGGGAGGGGACCTATTTACAGGGGAGTGGATGTAGCTCAAGTGGTTGAGCACCTGCTTCCCATGTATGAGGTCCTGGGTTCAATCCCCAGTACCTCCTACAAAACAACAACAACAACAAGAAAATTATTTACAGTGGGTCCACACCCACAGGAATGGATTAAGAACCTGTGTTTTCACTCAATATACTGTACCCTCTGTCAGTCATTGATTTTTTCATCCAACAAATGTGTATTCCATGAAACCATCCCTACCCACCCTAGCTAGCAGTGAGCTCTCCCTCCTCTGCTCATATAAAACTCTTACCCAATAGAAAATTCACTTGGCATTGCCTGCTCTCATTTCTCATTTTTCTCCTATCTCCCTGACCAGTCCTTGGGTTTCTTTAGAGCAAGAACTGTCTTGCCTGCAGTATTGCATCTCTACAAAGGATTGCACAGTTTATTAATAAATGCATATTGATTAGGTGGCTGGACATCTTTAACTCTGATGATCATAAAAATAATGGCTCACATTAGTCAGACCCTTACCATGTGCTGGGAATTCTTCTAAGCATGTTCCATTCCCTCAGCTTATTTACCCCTCACAACAGCCTTATGAGGAAGGTACTAGTACTACTTCCATTTTACAGATGGAGAAACTGAGGCACAGGAAATTCAGTAGTTTGCTCAATATCACTTGGTATAAAACCAGGGCACCAGCAGTCACTTGGTCAAGTTCATGAAAGCCTGTCGTCAATCAGGTGACATTTGTGGACACTGGGACAGCCGGGGACAACAGTCCCTTTCTACACTCTTCAAGAAACCCTCATTAATTCTCACCATTGGGAACCACTCTTCCCCATGACCATAACCCAACCTTCTTCTCCGTCTCCCCACCTCGTCTAGTGCCCTATAGACAACGTTCGTTCTTCCTTCATGCTGCCATAACCTGTTGTTCTAAAAGCCACCATAAAGCTTCTCTATGTGAATTTCTTCTAATTTCATTCTTTAAGTCTCATCCTGCTTTGTGTTCTGCATTCTGCCCTCCCAGGACAAATAGAGCCTAAAATATTGTGATCAGTAATGAATATGTGTTCTCCAGGTGAAGTGTATTGCCAGTAATTAAACAGTATTAATTCCATCAGCTTTGATTTATATTCTGCTTTCTCAGTAATGAAGCCTGGTATTCTGTTTTCTTTCTCCCTTGCACTGAGCAATAGAACTGATGCTTAACGATTATCATATAAATCTACTTTTCGGTCAGTCAGTGTTGGGGAATTTTTTTCAATATATTACAACTACAGTCATTATTCTCTCGTTCATAAAAGTAATTAAAAGGTACAGGCCAAACACAAATTCCCAGAGCACAAAGCCTGACTGGCACTCCATTGCCACATACCAAGGTTGCCAGCTTCTTCGTTTCCTGGTTTCTTAATGAGAACACATACCAATAAAGGACTTAGGTGGACAATTCCTCCTGGTGTTCTCAGGAGCTATAAAACTAAAGCCCTGCACATGAAAATGAAAATGGGCTACTGTAATTTTCTTTATGCTTTTAGTAATTCAGAAATGATTTGCCCTAAAATAAAAACTATTGAAAAACCAATTCTCTTTAAAGAGATTCCCAGGATGTTAATAACATGTGTTCACATGC
>JAQZBX010026430.1:0-28954 GCA_029593785.1 Cabassous unicinctus | reverse complement strand
TCATTCTTTTGGATATGGATATCCAGTTTCCCAGAATGATTTGTTGAAAAGGCCATTCTGTCACAGTTAAGTGGGCTTGGTGGTTTTGTTGAATATCAGTTGAAATTATATTATTATGAAATGATCTATAACATAACTCTCAATTTGGTTCCATTGGTCGTTATGCCCTCATGCCAATACTATGTAATTTTCACCACTTTAGCTTTGTAATATGCTTTAAAGTCAAGTAGCATGTTCCCTTCAATTTTGTTTTCCGTTTTCACTATGTTTTGGCTATTTGTGACCACTTGTGCTTTCAAATAAATTTCATAATTAGCTTTTCCAATTTAGGAAAAACGTAATTTTAATTGGGATTATGTCAAATCTGTAAATCCATTTGAATTGGACAGACATCTTAATGATGTTTAATCTTCCAATCCATGAACATGGAATATTCTTCCATTTCTTTAAGTCTTCTTTGATTTCATTTAACAATTTCATGTAGTTTTATGTGTTCAAGTCCTTTACTCCTTTAGTTAAGTTTATTCCTAGGTATAAATGCTTGAGCAAGCACATATAGCACAATATTAAATAAACAGTGTTAAGTTTATTCCTAGGTATAAATGCTTGAGCAAGTACATTTAACATAGTAATACAGTGGACATCCTTGTCTTATTCCAGATCTCAGAACGAAAGCCTTTAATATTTCAACATCTAATATGATTTTACCCTTGTTTTTTTTTCATATATACCCTGTATCATGTTGAGGAAGATTCTTTCTAGTCTTACCTTTTAAAGTGTTTTTATCAAGAAAGGATGTTGTACTTTGTCAGATGCTTTTTCTGCATCAATAGAGATGATCATCTGATTTTTTCTTTTGATCTATTAATGTGATGTATTACATTGTTTGATTTTCTCATGTTGAACCATCCTTGCAAACCAAGGATGAAACTCACTTGATCATGGTGTATAATTCACTTGATATGTTGTTGAATACAATTAGGAAATATTTTGTTTAGAAATTTAGCATCCAGATTCATTAGAGAGATAAGTCTGTAATTTTCTTTCCTTGTAGCATATTTATGTGGCTTTGTTATTAGGATGATATTGACATCATAGAATCAGTTAGGCAATGTTCTCTCCACTTCTATGTTTTGGAAGAGTTTAAGCAGATTGGTGTTAGTTCTTTCCAGAATGCTTGGTAGGCTTCACCTCTAAAATCATCCTGTTTTGAGCTTTTCTTAGTTGGGAGGATTTTGAAGACAAATTAAATCTCATTAGTTGTGATAGGTTTGTTGAGTTCATCAATTTCTTCTTTTGTCAATGTAGATTGCTTGTGTGTTTATAGAAATTTGTCCATTTTATCTAAGTTAACTATCTTGTTGATATATAATTTTTCAAAGTATCCTCTTATGATCTATTTATTTCTGTGGGTTCAGTGGTGATGTCAACTCTCTCATATTTCATTTTATGTATTTGCATCTTCTCTCTCTTTTTCTTTGTTAGTTTAGCTAATGGTTTGTCAATTTTTTTTAATTTCAAAAAACAGCTTTTGTTTTTGTTAATCTTTCTAGTGTTTTTTTATTCTCAATTTCTTTTAGTTCTGCTCTAAACTTTATCTCCTTCTTTCTGCTTGCTTTGGGAATAGTTTGTTGTTCTTTTCCTAGTTCCTCCAGGTGTGCAGTTAGGTCTCCAATTTTACCTCTTTCTTCTTTTTTCATATAAGCATTTATGATTATAAATTTCCCCCTCAATACTGCTTTTGCCATATCTCATAGGTTTTAATATGTTATGTTTTCATTTTCATTCATTTAAGGGTAGTTACTTATTTCTTTTGCAATTTCCAACTTAACCCTCTAATTGTTTAAGAGCGTGTTGTTTATCTTCCATGTCTTTGTGTCTGTTTTGTTTCTCTGACCCTTATTTATTTAAAGCTTCATTCCATTGTTGTACGAGAAATTACTTTGTGTAATTTCAATCTTTCTGAATTCATTGAGACCTGTTCTGAGACTTAGCATGTGGTTCATCCTGGAGAAAGATCCATGTTCATCCAAAAACCATGTATATCATACTGTGTTTGGATGTACTGTTCTGTATATGTCTTTTAGGTCTAGATCCTCTAATGTATTTTTCAAGGCCTCTGTTTCTTTATTGGCCATCTGTTGAAATGCTTTGTCTAATGGTTATAACAATGTGTTAAATGGTATACTATAATTGAAGAAGCATTTATTTCTGCACTTAATTTTTCCAATATTTGCCTCAAGAATTTTGAAGCAATCAGCTGAGGTGTATAAAATGATTATGATTATTCTTTCTTATTAATAGATTACCACTTTTATTAATATTATTTTGTTTTAGTTTCTTACAATAGTTTTGCATTTAAAGTTTATTTTTTCCAATATTAGTACAGCTACTCCCACGTTTTTTGTTTATTTTTTGAATGTGCAATCATTTTCCAACCACTCACTTGCAACGTCCTTGTGCTCCTGAGTTGTTAAGTTTCTTTTAGACAGCATATATATGGGTCATATTTCCATATCTTCCTGCAAATCTATGACTTTTAATTGGAGAATTTAATCCATTAACATTCAATGTTATTACTTTCAAGACGTACTTAAATTAGCTATTTTTTCTTTAGGTTTATATATGTCCTATTTTATTTTTATTTCTCTTTTTATTTTTTAATTTTATTGAAGTATATCATTCATACATGAGCACAGATAAACAATAAGTGTATAGTAAAAGTTGTGAACTTAAAAAACAAACATGCATATCATCATGCAGGGCCATCATACATCAATCCACCAACAACACCCTGCATTGCTACAAAACACTTGTTACAAATTATGAAAGAATATTATAAAAATCTTACTACTAACTATCATCCATATTTTACATTTGGTATATTTTTACCACAACTTATTCTTGCTAATACTCTTCCTTTCTACAGTCTCCTCAAATCCTCTCTTCCTGGTTTTATCCTTTCAACCTGCAGAACTCCCTTAAGTATATTTTGAAGGGCAGGTTTCTTGTTTACAACTCTCTTAATTTCTGTTTATTTGTAATTATTTTGAATGCTCCCTCCTCTTTGAATACAAGCATTTCCAGATACAGAATTCTTGGTTAACAGTTTTTTTTTTCTTTTAATATCTTGACTGTGTCACAACACTGTTCTAACATCCATGTTTTCAGATGAGAAATCATTACTTAATCATATCTAGCTTCCCTTTTATGTGATAGGCCTCTATTCTCTTGCTGTTTTCATTTTTCTCTGTTTGTCTTGAGTTTTTGACATTTTGATAAGTATTTGTCTTGGTGTAGGCTTGTGTCACAGTTTGAGATTATTTATGAATCCCCAAAAAGATAAGGATTATGTTTGTAAACTAGTCTGTTCCTCTGGGCATGATACCCTTTGATTGCTTTAGATTCAGCTGAGATGTCTTTGATTAAATTATCTTAAGATTAAGGCATTAGTTCAAACACATCAGTAAGGTGTGACTCAGGGTTTTGTTCCCACCACTTTGGTGGGCTAAAATAAATGGGCACCCACTCAAGAAGACAAAGAAGATATAGAAGAATAGAGAGCTTTGTCATATTTCTTCCTGGTGCCTGGATAGAGCTAAGCCATTAGTCTAATAGTTTGCAGCAAAGCAGCTGAGAAAGCCTGGAAAGAAGCAAGCCCTATGGCAGACTGATAAAGGAAGCCCAGATGAGTCTTATGACAGCCTACAGCTAAGATTGGAAGAACTGGGCCCACAGAGCCTTAAGAGGAAGAAAGAAGGAGAAACCAGGCAGAGATTACCCACCATCTTGCTTCAAATCATGACAATTAACTTTGGTAAGAAAGCAGCTTTGAGTTGGACTCTTTAGGGTCTTTTAACCATAAGCTTTTACCCTAAATAAATACCTTTATAAAAGCCAACAGATTTCTGCTACTTTGCATCAGCTCCCTTTTGGCTGAATAATACAGCCTGTTGGATTTATACTCTTTGGAGTGTGCTGCACTTCCTGGACATGTACCCATATGTCCCTCAAAAGAATTGGGAAATTTTCAACCATTATTTCTTCCATCATTCCTTCTTCCCTCTTTTCCTTCTCTTCTCTCTCTGGGATGCTTATTATGAATATATCTGCGTGTTTCACAATGTCATTCAGTTCCCTGAGTCTCTGCTGAAATTTGTAAGTCTTTTTTTTTTCTATCTATTCTATGATCAGTGCTATTTTTGATGTCACTATTTCTTTCCTTTGTCTGTTCAAATCTGCTGTAATGTGCCTCCAGCATATTCTTTTTTAATTTCTTGCATTGACCCATTCATCACCATCAGCTCTATTATCATTTTATGTATTTTATGATTTCTTCTGTATATTAATCCATTGTCTTCTTAATATGTTTTTATCTCTTTCTACACTTCATTAAGTTGTTTTATGATAATTATTCACACATCCTTGATTAGTTGTTCCACATTCTGCATGTCTTCCTGTTTTTTAGTTCATTCATTAGACCAGGCCATGTCTTCCTACTTGATAGTATGACTTGCAATTTTTTTGCTGGTGTCTAGGCATTTGTTTATATTGATGAACTTATTCAGATGGTTAGCTTCTCTTTCTACACTAGGGTTTTATTTTGTTTTGTTTTGTTTTGTGTTAAGGTTCCTCTTTGACACTTGTTTCCACTTATTCTATGTCCTTGTAGTTGTCCATGTTTCTGGTTTTCATTTGGCCTTTTTATCTCTCTGTCCCTATCCCTCCTGGATGATGTGCATCATACTCCTTATCTGCTGATTCTCACAGCAGTTCCCTCAGATAGATTTTCCTCTTCTTCAGTTGTTTTTGTGAGACAGTTGAAGCCTGCCTAGCTATTCTGATGCCATCTTCCCAGAAGTCCTTGCTTAGAGATCTTGATCTCAATATTGTTTTTGTGAAAGACTATCTGCATAGTGGATGGTTATTGAAATATAAATAGTTAAAAATTCTTGCAAATATAATGGTGTCTAATTACAGATACTACATATTTACTTTGAACACCCTCTAGAATGTATATAGTAGTGATTAAGTTTCTGTTTAATTTTGCAGTAAAATTTGAAACCCTACAGGATATTTTATTCCTGAATTAATGGAGAAAATTGGGCATGCTATGTGATTTCTATGATTGCAGAGAAATTAAATCTGAATATGTCAAAACTGGAATTTGACTTGTCATCCATTCTTTTGGGTGCTGTGTTTACTTAATGCCTTATCAAATTAAGTTGTGTTCAATATTCTATTGGTATAAAATTTAAGGTTAATAAGCTCTTTATATATCATTTCTGGGAAGTCATATCCTTTTCATTTCATGCTATCAAATACTTTTAGCTTATATCATTCATTTTGGAATGGAATTGGAGAGAAGAAAGAAAGTTTCATTAAGGAAACAACAGAATTTTAGTATTTAATGACTTGTTCATTTCAGAGGAGAAATCACTGGAAGTTGTGATTTAGACATTGAAGGCATAGCACAGCATGATGGAGAGGAGTATTTGCCTCTTATCCATTATTTATTTTTAACAATCCTATTTGTGCATTTGTTCTCATAAACATTCCTTAAATGAAATCATTTAGTTTTTAAAAAATAGTATAGGAAAAAGTGAGAGGGAAGAACAGGTGAGATGACTAAAAAAATAAGATAAAAAATTAAAGTTAACCATAATACACCCAAAAGTAAAATATATGTAGAAAGACTAAGAACCAATCCATCATGAAGATATTACTATTCTAAATTTGTGTAAATTTAATAAAATACCACAAAATTATATATAGTAGAGGTTAATGAAAATAAATGGTAAAGTCCATAGGTATAATTCAATAAAGTTTTAAAAAATTTAGTCAGTAATTCATATTTGAAACTATATAAAAATTTAAACAGAATGACATATAAAATTGAGCTATTGTCATATATAGATTACCAAATATAAAAATGCCAGATTTCACATTAGTTTTAAATGCACAGAGAACTTAAAGAAAAACTTATAGAACTTATAGGAGAAAGCATGAGCTAAACTAGTGGTTCTTAACCCGAGTCAACATAGTGCTCTAGGGAAAATTTGTCAATTTTGGAGACCATTTTCATTGTCATGATTAGGGGAAGGATATGTTGTAGATATTTTTTCATAGATGCAAAAGATTCTGCTAGGCATCTGTTTTAATTTCCTGGCTGTTAACACAAATGCCATGCAATGTATTGGCTTAAACAAATGGAATATATAGGCTCACAGTTTTGTGGCTAGAATTCCAAAATTAAAAATCAAATCATTGCTTATCAAAGCAATGATTTCTTGCAGAAGACTGCATATTCTGGGTTTGGCTATCGGGAATTCTTGCTCTTTGTCTTTTCTATCTCATGGCACAGCACATGAAGGCATCTCCTGGATTCTCTGGGTCCACTGATTTCCACTTATTGGTGGCTCCCTGTGGCTTTCTCCCTATGTTTCAGAAATTCACTCAGCCAATAAAGGAATCTAGTAATAAGATAAGAATTATCCTCATTCTGTTGGACCACAACTTTGCTGAAGTAATCTCATGAAAATTTTCTCTTTACAATGGTTTCATATCCACAGAAATTGAAAGAGTTTAAGAACATGTTTGTTCTTGGGTACGTAGCTTCAAGCCATTACATCTTACAGCATTCATGACTGTCTTCCATATCAAGAATGATCTATTCTAAAATTTCAATAGGACCTTGATTTAGAAGACTTGTTCCCAAATGTGAACTGCCCTATATAGAACATATATTGTATGGTCTGTGGTCACAATAGAGTTAAGTTTTTAAAAGGATGAGTAGAAAATACTTAAATGTTTATGCATTGTCATCACTTTATACTACTAATATGTCCAAAAACAAATTGAAATCAAAATTAGGAAAAAATTTTGAATACTTACAATATAGCATATCAAAACTGGAGGATGCCAGGAGTGGATGTAGCTCAAGCAGTTGAGCCACTGTTTCTCATATGTGAGGTCCTGGGTTCAGTTCCCAGTGCCTCCTAAAAAGAAAAAACAAACAAACAGACAAACAAGCAACAAGTAAACAGATGAAAAAAACCAACTCGGCCTTGCTGGTATAACTCAGTGGTTGAGCACTGGCTTCCCACATGCAAGGTCCTGGGTTCATTCCTTGGCCCTAGTACCTCAAAAAAAAATTGGCATGATCCAACAAAAGCCTTGTTTAGAGGAAATTATATAAAGCAAAATAATACAAAACAGAAAAGATGAAAAGATGAAAAATATTGATGTAAATTTTTATCTCAAATGTTAGAAAAAAATAAATTACAAATAAAGAAAACACAAAATACTAACAAAAAATAATTAAGATGAATACAAAAATTAACAAAATAGACAACAAATCTATAATGGTTTCAGCATCTCATCTTGCAGCATGCCTGCAACTGATGTCTCATGTTGTATACTTATTTCTAGTTTTCTTGTATCTTAATAAACTTTTTCCTCGATTGCCTACCCTATGGCATGTCTTTAAATTCTTTTATGTGACATATCCAAGAATCTAGAAGCCCAGAACCCAGAGCATTCTGCTAACATATTTGGTGAGCCAAGACAGGAGACAAAGAGGCAACTAATATTCCTGACCCCCACTGAAGACTCATGAGTCCCACCTAGGCACTGGACTTGAGGTCCCATTTGGAACTGTTTCCAGGGTCAAAGGGAAGCCCCAGATATCTCAAAACAAAAGACCTCCTCACTGTGTTCTTGAGAGCTAACAGGCAGGCTTCATAAGGCAACCAATCAGAACAACAGACAGCTAGGCCCATCCCCACTATTAGGAAGGAGAATGAGGAAAGGTCTTTAAAAGACCTAACCTTGGACCCCACATGCATGTCTCATCCTATATCATGCCCCCAACCCATGTCTTAGTATGTGTACTTATCTCATTTCCAGTTTTCCCTTTTCTTAACAAACTCATTATTCCCTTGCCTATCTTAAACAATAGATTTTCAAAAATGCAAAACACTAATCCTTAAAAAACTACCATCTTATATCCAATGAAATTTATAAAACTTTTGGAATGAATAACCTATATTAGGAATGAAGGAAAATTACAAACAATATATGTTATAAGAAGATACAATGTTATATTTTATAGTAATGTATATTATATTTTATATTAAATTGACAAACTCCCAGAAAACAAAAGCTAACAAAACTGATAGAAGAAAAACTGCAAAATATTAGTAGTATTTTGTTAATTAATTGAAATTTTTTAAATAATAGAAATTTGTCAGTACTAAGAAAAATTCATGGAAGCATGGAATCATTAAAAACACTTTTAAATATTGAAGGAAGAAATTTTGGTTTGTTTAAGGAATGAAAATTTGATTATACTTAACTTTTGAAACTTAATTTGCATAGAGGGACACAGATTACACCTTAACATTAGATAGGATAAATATGCTATGGTAATTTCAAACCAGCTTAATATAACAAACAAATTTAAAGTTCTATTGTCTCAGCCTATATGAGACCAGTTCTGTGAATTGGGTCCCCTTTCTTTGTGATGGTTAACTAGTCTCTTGTACCCCATACAAATAGCAGCAACCATGTGATTACATGAGTATAAAATTCAGAAACTGACAAAATATATATGCAATAAGAAATTAGGAGAGTAGTCACTGAATGGGGCCATGCAGGATGGGTGTTGGTGACTGGAAGAGAAAGTTAACAAATTTTGGAGTAGCAGGGTAATGAATTGTTTGATCTGAAGGCTAATTACAAAGATGTGCTCAGTTTGTGAAAAGTTATTCAAAATATGTGCACATGTCTTTATTTTAATTTCAATAAAATTCTTAAAAGTAAAGAAAACCTAAACATTTTTAATACATGGATAACAGTATTATAGAATATTTAATATATATAACATAACATGAAATATGAGAGATATAAAACCAATTATGTCTTATCTGGCAGGAAATTTTAAACACCTTAGTTAATCTAATACAATATGCTATAATATTATGTCAGATTAGAAATGTAAATTCAGTTCTACACTAAGTATCTTCACTATAACCACTCTTTAATGTAATTAGGAAACAAGCTTCAAAATAAAAGTATGGGCAAAGGAAGCTACAAAGAATACATGAAGAAATCAAAACAAAGTAAATAATACAGTCAGCATGCTGTTAAAATGTAAGAAAATATGATTCAATTTAAAAATATAAGCAAAATAGACCATTCCAATTTGAATTTTAAAAACTCTCTAATATTAATAAAATTGACAAAAGTCTAAAAACAAAGATAAATATATATAATGGAACCTGTGTAATACAGGTTAAGCAAATCTCACAGAAAACAAAAAATATGTACTTTAATCCTTTTTTCAGCAATGCTATAATGCTAGATAAAAAACAATGAGTATAAAATGAAATAAAGTGAAAGGAATTAATAAAAAATAACATGGTAATTAGGCAACTAGAAAACAAGGATAGCAAAAATAATTTTAGCTACTTCTTTGGATTAATCAACAATATAATAATAGAGAATAATTTTCCTTCTAAGCTAATCAAGAGGAAAAAGTAGAAATAAAACAAAGAAACAGCAGGAATCTTAACATCTCACCACAGAATTTTAGAAAAGTAAATAAGAAAATATAGAGGGCATGAAATATCTTAGTAAACCATTGTTTAACATAACTTGCAAGAAAGAAATTATTCTGACAAGTATATATGCAGGATTCAGAGAGTTTTCAAAGTCCTTCCAGATTGCATGGAGAAATTAATTTTCTTACCTTATTACTGAGATGTAAAACACATAAATTATAACATGTGTACAGCTAAATGAGTATATCCACAGAAACATAAATTCAATCAAACTATGGAATAATTCCACAATCCAAGTAAATTCTCTTAACTTTTTGTAGTTGTTATTGTCCTGAAAGAGCCATTGCTGACTTGTAAAAATTTCACTTTTGTGGCTTTTTTCACTCTTTTTTATTGGAATTATATTATATGCCTTTTTTTATAACTGTCTCATTTTACTTACTATGTCTGTGAGGTTCTTTCATTTTGTTCCTTGCAGGAATTCAACTATTTTTCCTAAATTTTAAAATTTATTGGCATAAAGATGTTCATAATATTCTTGTTATGTCTGTATTCCTTCTTTTTTTCCAAATTCAGCAACTGTATTCACTCTTTAGTATTATTTCTTTTTCATTTCTGATATTGGATATCCATGTCTCCCTTCCCATGGAAAAGATTGATCTTCTGTAAACCTAAATTTTGGCTTTGTTTATTATTCTAGTCAATGTTAATTTTCTCTTTTTATTAACTTATATATATATTCATTTTTTTAAAAATCTTTTATCTATGGGCTAACTGTCTTTTTCCCATTTTCCTTCTAACTTTTGAGAAGGATACTTTCATCTTTGTCTTTTCAGGCTTTTTTCTTTGAAAATGGATTCATTTAAGGTCATAAAATTTCCTCTTATAACAGCATTACCTGCAAGAGCAAATTGTGATATATGGATTTTTATATAACAAACATTTTAAATGTTTTCACCTTTAAATCATTGCTCCTTTACATCACAGTACTTGAGATGTTTGCTCTTTATTTTCCAAACACATAGGAATATTATATTTATATTTCTGTCACTGATTTCCAAATTAATTCCACAGTGATTAGGATACAAACTATATGATTTCAATTGGTTTTATGTCTCATCTTACTCATCATGTGCAGCTGTTCTCTGTTTAATAGTTATATCAAGTATGTTAACAGTATTTTCAAATTTTCACAGTCTTTATGAATGTTTTTTAAGGCAGGTAGATTTTTCTTTTAGGTGAAGAGATTCGTATGTTAAAATTTCTCAACATTATTATGAGTTTCTAATTTTCCTATTATTTTTGGTTTATATATTTTGATGTAATAAATTAGGTTAATCAATTTAAAAGCTGTTAAATATTCCTTGTGATTTGAGATTTTTCATTTAAAAATATCTCTTCATCTTTTGTAATGATTCTTTTCCCTTTTAATATACATTGTCAGGTTTTCCTATTACTGTCAATGAACACACTAACCCTAATAAGCACCCTAGTGTGCTGTCTGATGTGAATAAATTTGAAAGTACTGAACAGGATAACTCTCTATCTCTCACTTTCTCACTCCTCACCCACTCTCAATATGGTAAAATAGTGGTGGAATAAGGATGTCCAAGTTTAAGCCTTTCTTACAGTGCAGTTAGTAATCACCCAGAGCAATCTAAATCATTAGTTTGAGAGGGCAACAAAAAATTACAAACCACTGTGAGAAACAAGAAGACATGGACCAGTCCAAAGAACAAATTAAAAAACAAGAAGAGATGCAGAAAATAGAACAACTAATCAAAGCTTTGCAAACAAATATCATGGACCAACTTAATAAAGTAAAGGAAGAGATTAAGGATATTAAGAAGACACTGGAAGAACATACTGAAAAAATTGTAAATATACACAAAAAGATATTGGATACGACGGAGATGAATGTCACAATCCAAGAAATCAGAAAGATGCAGGATTCACATAACAGCAGATTTTAACAGGCAGAAGAAAGAATTAGTGATGTAGAAGACAATACATCTGAAATTAAACAGATAGTAGAACAGAGAGACAATAAGATAGAAAAAATCCAGCAGGGACTCAAGGATTTAACCTACAACACAAAACATACAAACATACACATTATGAGCATCCCAGAAGGAGAAGAGAAAGGAAAGGGAACAGAAGGAGTGTTGAAGGAAATAATGGCTGAAAACTTCCGAACTCTGTCGAGAGAGATGGATGTGCAGATCCAGGAAGCAAAACACTCCCAAAAGAGTATAAATCCTAACACTGCAACCCCAAGACATATACTTGTCAAAATGTCCAATGCTCAAGACAAAGAGAAATACTCAAGGCAGCAAGAGAAAAGAGAACCATCACATACAAGGGAAGCACAATAAGATTAAATGCTGATTTCTCATCTGAAAACATGCAGGCAAGAAGACAGTGGTATGACATAGTCAAAGTACTAAAAGAAAAAACTTCCAGCCATGAATTCTCTATCCAGCAAAACTGGCATTCAAAAATGATAGAGAGTTAATAATATTCACAGATAAACAGAAATTAAGAGAGTATGTCAATAAGAAACCTGCCCTTCAAGAAATACCAAAGGAAGTTCTACAAGTTGAAAGGAAAAAACAAGGGAAAGAGAGTTGGCGGAGAGTTTTAAAACAACAAAAAAAGACAGAAACTGAAACAAAACAACATATGACATACATTAACCCAAAGAAAATATGGCTGAAGTAAGAAATTTATTGCAAGAAATAACACTGAATGTTAACGGATTGAATTCACCACTCAAGAGACGCAGATTGGCAGATTGGATAAGGAAAAATTATCCATCTATATGCTGTCTACAAGAAACTCACCTTTGATCCAGGGATTCAAGGAGACTGAAAGTGAATGGTTGGACAACAATTTTACAAGCTAACAATAGCTAGAAAAGGGCAGGAGTAGCTATTCTAATATCAGACAAAATAGACTTTAAATGCAGAACTACTGTAAGAGACAAAGATGGGCACTATATATTAGTAAAAGGGGTAATCTATCGAAGAGAGAGCAATCATATACATTTATGCACCTAATTGGGGTGCCTCAAAATACAGGAGGCAAACTCTGGAAAAAATAGGTGGAGAAATAAATGTCTCAACAATTATAGCTGGGGACTTTACTACACCATTATCATCATTAGACAGAACATCTACACAGAGAATCAATAAAGAAACAAAGACTCTGAACAATACATTAGAAAACCTGGACTTAATAGAGATATACAGAACACTCCACCAAATACAGCAGGATTTATATTCTTCTCGAGAGCACATGCATCATACTCCAAGATAGACCACATGCTAGACCACAGAACAACTCTCAATGAATTCAGACAGATTGAGATTATGCAAGGTAATTTCGCTGACCACAGTGGAATGAAATTGGAAATCACTAAGGGCCAGAGAATCAGATTAGGCACAAAGATATGGAAGCTAAACAAC
This sequence comes from Cabassous unicinctus, assembly GCA_029593785.1. Classification (NCBI taxonomy): domain Eukaryota; kingdom Metazoa; phylum Chordata; class Mammalia; order Cingulata; family Chlamyphoridae; genus Cabassous; species Cabassous unicinctus. The sequence goes on along the minus strand of JAQZBX010026430.1, from coordinate 15,924 downwards.
ACACTGTTAGACAAACAGTGGGCCAGAGAGGAAATCTCAAAGACATCAGTAACTACCTTGAAACTAATGAAAACAACAACACAACATATCAAAACCTATGGGATGCAGCCAAAGCTGTCTTAAGAGGGAATTTCATAGCCATAAATACATATAGTAACAAAGAAGAAAGAGCTTAAATTGAAGACCTAACTGCACACTTGGAGGAATTGGAAAAACAACAACAAACTAAACCTAAAAGAAGTAGAAAAAATGAAATAACAAAGATTATAGCAGAAGTAAATGAAATAGAGAATAAGAAAGCACTAGAAAAAACAAACAAGACCAAAAGCTGGTTCTTTGAAAAGATCAATAAAATTGACAAACCCTTAGCCAAACTAACAAAGAAAAAGATAGAACAGATGCAAAGACACAAAATAAGGAATGAAAAAAAGGGAAATCAATACTGACTGAAATAAAGAGTATTGTAAGAAGGTAATTTGAAAAATTATATGCCAACAAGAATGCTAATTTAGAGGAAATGGACAAGGTTCTAGAAACTCACAAACAGCCTACATTGATGAAAGAAGAAATTGATGTATTCAACAGTCCAAATGAAAATAAAGAGATAGATTCAGTCATCAAAAACCTCCCAATTAAGAAGAGACCAGGACCAGATTGCTTCACATGTGATTTCTACCAAACATTCTGAAAGAGCGAACACCAATTCTGCTTAAGCTCTTCCAAAAAACAGAATTAGAAAGACTATTGCTTAACTCATTCTACTATGCCAACATTACCCTAATACCAAAACCAAACAAAGATACCACAAGAAAGGAAAATTACAAACCAATTTCTCTAATGAACCCAGATGCTAAAATCCCCTACAAAATACTGGCTAATCACATTCAACAACATATCAAAAAGATTATACACCATGACCAAGTGGCTTTCATCCTGGTTATGCAAGGATGTTTCAATATAAGAAAATCAATCAATGTAATACACCACATAAACAGATTGAAAGAAAAAAAGTCACAGAATCATCTCTATAGTTGCAGAAAATGCATTCAACAAAATACAGCATTCTTTCCTGATAAAAACATTGTAACAGATAGGAATAGAAGGAAACTTTCTGAATATGATAAAGGGTATATATGAAAAACCCAAAGCTAACATCATCTTCAATGGCAAAATCCTAAAAGCCTTCCCTCTGAGATCGGGAACAAGACAAGGATGTCCATTATCACCACTCCTATTTAACATTGTCTTAGAAGTACTTTCTTGAGCACTGAGGAAATAAAAAGATATAAAAGGCATCCAAATTGGAAAAGAAGAAGTAAAAATTTCATTTTTTCCAGAGGACATGATCCTATACATAGAAATCTCTGAGAAATCTACCACAAAATTTCTAGAACATACAAAGGAGTTCATTAATATCACAGGCTATAAGATCAATGCTCAAATATCAGTAGAATTTCTCTACACTAATAATGAGCAATCTGAGGAGGAAATCAAGAAAAAAATACCAATTACAATAGTAACTAAAAGAATAAAAAACCTAGGAATAAATTTAACTAAAGATGTAAAGGATTTATACACAGAAAATTACAGAACACTGTTAAAGGAAATCAAAGGACACTTAAATAAATGGAAGACTATTCCCTGCTCATGGATAGGAATAATAAATATCATCAAGATATCTATCCTATGCAAACTAATCTACAGATTTAATGCAATCCCAATAAAAACCAACACTGTATTTTTTAAGGATCTGGAAAAACTAACTACAAAATATATTTGGAAGTCTAAGAGGCCCCAAATTCAAAAAGACATATTGAAAAAGAAAATTGAAGCTGGAGTTAACAAGCCACCTGATTTTAAAACATTCTACAAAGCTACAGTGTTGAAAACCACATGGTATTGGCACAAGGATAGATATATTGACCAAAGGAAATGAATTGAGAGTCCTGATATAAATCCTCACAAATACTGTCTTCTGAAATTTGACTAGGCCACCAAGCCCACTCAGTTGGGAGAGAATGGCCTCTTTAACAAGTGGTGCTTGGAGAACTGGATATCCATATCCAAAAGAATGAGTGAGGAATACCATCTAACACCTTATAGAAAAATCAACTCAAGATGGATCAAAGACCTAAATATAAGAACCAAAACCATAAAGACCTTGGAAGATAATGTAGCGAAGCATCTACACGAGCTTTTAATAGGAAATAGTTTCATGAACTTCACACCCAAAGCATGAGCAGCAAAAGAAAAAATAGATAAATGGGATCTCCTCAAATTTAAAAACATCTGCACCTCAAAGGACTTTATTAAGAAAATAAAATTTTAGCCTACTCAATGGGAGAAAATATTTGGCAACCACAAATCTGATAGGAGCCTAATATCCTGCATATATAAAGAAATCCTACACCTCAAAAATAAAGACAAACAACCCATTTAAAAAACGGTCATGTGACCCGAAAAGACACTTCTCCAAGGAAGAAATACAAATGGCTAAAAACACATGAAAATATCCTCGACATCATTAGATATTAGGGAAATGCAAATCAAAACTACAATGAGATGCCTTCTTACACCCATCAGAATGGCAGCAATTAAAAAAACATCAGACTGTAAGTGTTGGAGAGTATGTGGAGGAATTGGAACCCTCATCCACTGCTGGTGGGATTGTGGAATGATCCAGCCACTGTCAAGGACAGTTTGGCAATTCATCAGAAAAGTAACAATAGGTCTTCTGTATGATCCAGTGATTCCACTGCTGGGTATATACCCAGAAGAATTGAAGGCAAAGACACGAACAGATATATGGACACTAATGTTCATAGCATCATTTTTCACAATTGCCAAAAGTTGGAATCAGCCCCGGTCCCATCAACAGATGAACGGATAAATAAAATGTGTTACATACATACAATGGAATGTTACTCAGCTGTAAGAAGGAATAAAGTGATAACACACGGAATAACATGGATGAATCTTGAAGACATTATGTTGAGTGAAGCAAGCCAGACATTGAAGGATGAACATTATATGACCTCATTGATTTGAATTTAGGAAAGTGAGCAGTCTCTGAGAACCATTGTCTGAAAGATAAGTTAACAAGGGAGAGAAGGTTGTGAGCCATCACCCATATGGACATAATCTATGGTAAAGTGATATGGTATATTTGCATATTGAAGGATAAGACAGGTGGGTAGTGATAGTACAGGGATTGGTGGTGCAGGTTTGACAGGTGGTTAGGTTAGGAAGGGCAGGTTAGAATACCCAGCATACTGGGGGGAGAGATGGGAGGGTGACAAGGTGAACATGGGATTTGTGGGTATGAGGTTGAAAGTGCAGGAATGAGAACGCTCTTATGGCAATATGACAAAGTAGTTTCACTGGTTTAGGGGGTAGGTTGGAGGGGTATTCAGGATGGGGTGCATCTGGAGAAGACTTCTGGGGAGGGTGTGAGTGTTCATCCTGTAATAATGTGTTCTGTTGGGGAGTGGAGACCCACACAGTGGGTGGGAAGGAGATGGACCCCCATATTTTGGAGGACTGATTCACCAAGAAACACACATGTGGGTGTCTCTTAGCAGCAAGGGTGGATCCTAATAGGGGAGGATAATCATTGTGTTAAGTACTCTTGTTGCATTTAACTATGAATCTTGTCATCCAATAAGTCAAGATAGAGGAGTGTCATATGCCCCAGGGAGATGGGTAGGAAGGAACAGAAAAGATCAGACAGAGGGTACTTAGTGGTCAGGGGAAATGATTTTCATTACCTTACAGTAATGGACACAGGACATGATAAATATCATCAAAAGTTATTAAACTGTAACATCTAAATTATAAATTATTCTGTAAATCATTGACAATGTTTAGTAGCTATGTTTCACTATCTATATATCAATTATAACAATGCTACCACTCAGAAACACAAAAAAGGTTTTAATATGGGGTGAGTAAAGGGGAAGGAGTTAGGGTACATAAGAGTCTCTAGTATTCTGTGTGTGACTTTGCTGTGACCTAAAACCTATTTGAAAATTAAATTTAAATTTGGGAGACACTGGTGAATGAAAGGGAGTAGGAGCCATGGTACAGACTGGACACCCGATAATGCAGTGATAAAAGAAAAAATAATAATAAATTTATTTATTTTTTAATTTTAAAATTTTTTTCCCATTTTTGAATGTCCCAAACATTTAACATTATTTTATTTTTAGTTTTTTTTTTCTGAGTTTCCATGTATTTTATCTTTTATTTAAGCTTATCATTATTATTTCATTTTCCTATTAATTGTATTCGGCTATTATATAGGCTTCATCTTCAAGGAAGGTTTAGATCACAGAAGGGTTACAACGGGGCCAGTAGAGGATCATTGGTGGGGGATGTCTGCGATGGGGGATTCATGGGAAGAAGTTCACCTGAATATACATGAAAGATATATAAAATTTTTCAAATGACCAAGGGATAAGGCATGGTCACAGTGGGTAGACAATCACTCAATAAATGAGGAAATACTGTATTCTCAGCCTGGAGAGCTCTGCCACATTCTCCAAGGGAGCAGCAACAGCCCCCAAGTGCAGGGACAGTGTCTGGCAAAAGAGGATGGTCTACTGATGGGTTCTTGTTATTGATGACTAGCCTTATGAGTCTTTGCTCTTGTAATTGAAACTTAGCCTACTGTTATAGTGTGCCTAAGGGTTGCCACCTGAGAGCCTCCTTGTTGCTCAATTTTGTCCTCTTTCTAAGCCAAACTCAGCATATGAATGCATTACCTTCCTCTCAGCATGGGACATGACACTTGGGGATGAGCCTCCCTGGCAATGAGGGATTAATACTGTGCCAACTGGCAATATGACTGGAAAAAGACCTTGAATAAAAGGGGGAAAAGGTAAATAGAAATGAGTTCACATGGCTAAGAGACTTGAAAGAGAGTCGGGAGTTCACCCCAGAGGTAACGCTTAAACACACCTCAGTAGGATCTCATAGAATACCAAAGTGGATATCACCCCACACAGAGGGGCTCCTGAGGACTCTGGAGAACCCAGGTCCTATATAAGGGGGGATAGCTCCAGAGATTGATGCCTTACCAGTGGGCTCTACTTTGGAATCTGTGCTCCTGAGAGTGACAGAGTTGGACTCAAATAAGTCCTCGTTGCACATGATCCATCAGTCCCTTCTTTTCAAAATTATATGTGATGCTGGAGTTTGTAGGTGTACTTCCAGAGACTGGAGCCTCTGGCCTGACTATGTGCTAGCTGTGCCTGGAATCTCGGTGGAGCTGCAACTCCTACTCTACATCTCAATGGACTCACCCAAATCACCTGGTGAGGAGACGATGATGGACAATGGCCATCCCAGGGTATAGAGAGAGACTGCAGATGCAGGCAGGAGAATCCCATCCATTTGAATCCATGGGATATAAGCCCCTCTCACTTGGAGGTGGAGTAGACATCACCAACCCAAATGCCTCAGGATTGCGGGAAGAGCTATAGACTAGAGTGGTCTTAATGGTATTCTGTTGTAGACATATTGTGATTCAAGCAATGGAAGATATTACAAGAGTGAGTTGGAGCCAGTGGCCACTGGACGCTTTTGGGGTAGGGAAGGAAAAGCAGTTGTAATACAGGGGCTTTTTCGGGACTGGGGAATGATTCTGAGTTACATTACAATGACAAATATAGGCCATTTTACATCAGCATATAACACGCAGAACTGTGTGGGAAAGAATGTGGTCTACAATGTGAACTATGATCCATGCTTAGTGGCAAAGCCTCAGGATGTGTATATCCATTGCAGATGATGTGCCACATTAATGAAAGATGTATATGAGGGATGATATGGGAGGTGTGGGAGGTGGGGAAGATGGGAATCCCTGTAATTTTTCTGTAACATTTATGTAATCTAAGCATCTTTAAAAAAAAAATCTTTAAAAAAAGAAAATCATTGAAAATACCATTGTTTCCCTACTGGGTTTCACTGTCACCTTTGTCATAAATAAGGTTGTCTTTTTTTTTCTTTTTCTTTTTTTTTTTTTTGATGTCCTGGGTGTTGGGGACTGAACCCAGGGTATCGTATGTGGGAAGCCAGTGCTCAACCACTGAGGCACATCAGCTTCCCTGAGCTGGTTTTTCATATGTTTTGCTTGTTGTTTGTTTTTATTGTTGTTTAGGAGGCACCAGGAACCAAACCTGGGACCTCCAGGAACTGAACCCATGACCTCCCATATGGGAAGCAGGTGCTCAACCATTTGACCCTCATCCACTCCCCAATAAGTTTGTTTTATATGAGGGGGTCTGTTTTCAAAACTCTGTATTCTGTTCCAGTGATCCATTTCTCTATCCAGTCCCATTATCTCTATTTTAATTACACTATACTATATAATAAATATTGATACATGCTAATAAATAATAAATAAATAAATAAATAAATTGCTATTTTGGTGGGTGCAGGAGACCAAAAGAGCATCCCACAACATCCTTGGAAGTTTGGAAAGAGGGGACTGCCAATCTGTAGTGAAGATTCATGAGTAAAGCTCCACACTATGGAGGCTAGTGCACTTCCCCCACTGGCAGCACAAGCTGTCTTGAGAGATATTCCCTGGCTGGAACAGGAACCTCCAATTCCCAAATATGAGGGAGAAAGAGACAGTCAGGCACTGATTTCAGCTACTGGTTAGTAATTTTGGCTGGCTGAAGTCCAATCCTAAGAACTGGTAAAGTTTGAGTCTGTGCAAATCATAAAGAGGCCAGTAGTCTCCATTTTAAGTCAATCTCTGGCTTGAGAGGCAGTAGGACTGCTTGAAAATCACAATGAAGTTAGGAACTGGCTTTTTCCTATCCAGGTTAGATTGCAGTACTAGGCTAGTTTCCAGCTCCACTTCTGTCAAGTGTCAGCACACAGACAAGATTTGTACAAAACCTGTGGATACATCTCCACCCTAATAGGATTGGAGGGATGAAGTTATTCCACCTTCTCTGAGAAAGTGCAGGTTCTTTTGACTTGCATGGACTAGAGTTTTTGGCACTCTTGTGGATCCATCCCCACCCCTGACAAGGCAGAAGGAATAGTGTTCCTTCAGCCTCTCCAGGCAACTGCAGCCACTTTCAGACTTCATGGATTAGACTGTTGGAAACATCTCTGATTCCATCTCCACCTCTGACAGAGCATGAGGAAGGACAATGCTCCCTCACTATCTCTGGGTAACTGCAGTCACTTTTGGTCCATAAGAACTAGATTATTGGATATATCTGTGGCTCTACCACTACCATTGACAGAACAGGAGGAAGGACCATGAGCCCTCACCCTCATTGTGCAACTGCAGTCACTTTTTGTCTGCATGGACTAGATTGCTGGGCACACCAGAGGCTCCCTTTCCATCCCTAACATAGAAGGAATGGAGTTGGTGCTTCATCAGTCTATGTGAGCAACTGTGGTCAGTTTTGACTCATACAGTTTAGGTTTCTGCCCACACTTGTATCTCCATCTCTGCCCCAGGCATATTAGAAACAGGCATAGAACTTCATTAGTCTCTCTGGGCAACTACAGATGGGTCTTGGCCTCCATGACTTAGATTACTGCACAAAGCTGTGTCTTCTTCCATAACTTGGCAAGGGATAAGGGTGGGAGAAACTTGTTCAGTTCCTGAGGCAATGTGAGCCGCATCAGCCTCCACAGATTACTGTATCAACTACATCCTTGGTTCCTATTCCACAACCAATAAGAGAGAAAGAACAAGAAACAGATGAAAGAGACCTGAAAAAAACCAGTTTGGCTATACAAGCCACGACAAAGTTTCAAACTAAAATGAAGCATGTATCAATGAAGATCTGAAGTACAAATTCAAGCAAATATAAAGCCTCAGACTAAAGAGAGAAAAGGAGTCAATAATAAATACATCTAGTAAATCAGATGCCAAGACATAAACAATAAATTTCAACCCATACCAAGAAACAGGAAGATGTGGCCCAGTCAAAGAAACAAACTTATCCTCTGGCTGACAAAAATTAGTTGAGACAACTAATCATTGATGTTCAAACAAATCTCCACAATAAATTCAGTGATATGATTAAAGAGATTAAGGACATTAAGAAGACAATGGGTAAGCACAAAGAATAATTTGAAGGCTTCATAGAAAAAAATCATACCATATGGGAATGAAAATTACTATAAATAAAATAAAAATACACTGGAGGAATATAACAGTAGATTTGAACAAGCAGAAGGATCAGTCAGGTTGAAGACAGGGCCTCTGAAAGTAAACATAAAAATGAACAGATAAAGAGAAAAATAAAACAATTGAACAGGGTCTCAGGGAATTAAATGACAGCAATAATCATACAAAAATATGTGTCATGGGTGTTCCAAAAGAAAAGTAGGGAAATGGTGTAGAAAAATATTTGAGGAAATAATGGTGGAAAATTTTCCAAACCTATTGAAAGAGATACATATCCATGTCCAAGAAAGAAAACATACTCACATATAAAAATCAAAATAGACCTATTCTAAGAAACATGCTAATCAGAATGTCAAATACCAAAGATAAAGAGAGAATCATGAGAGCACAAGAGAAAAGCAATTCATCACATTCAAAAGATTCCCAATAAGATTGTGTGGATTTTTCATCAGAAACTATGGAAGCAAGAAGGAAGTGGTATGATATATTTAAGATAGTGAAAGAGAAATACTGCCAGCCACGAATTTTATATCTAGCAGGATTGTCTTTCAAAAATGAGGGGAACTTTACAGTATTCACAGAAAAACAGAAACAGAGAGTTTGTAATGAAGAGAACAGGTTTACAGGAAATACTAAAAGGAGTGCTACAGCCTGAAAAGAGAAACAAGAGAGAGATGCTTGGAAAAGAGTCTAGAAATGAAGATTATATCAGTAAAAGTAACTCAAAATGTAAAAGCAGTGGAGAAAACAAGGTATTACAGAGAAAACTCAAAGGTCAAAATAAGTAAAGAACAGCCTGTAGAGTGATAACATTGAATGTTAATGGATTAAACTCCACAATCAAGCCACAGACTGATTTGTGGGTCAGAACATGGATTTGGATTAGGCAGCCAAGGCATGCTCTCTCATAAAAACAACAAAGAAAGAGCCAAAACCTGCCCAAGGGACCTGTTTTGAGGTCAGCATGCCAGGACAGTGCTTCACAACTCCCAGGAGGGTAAGGGAGAGAGAGACAAAGAATCCAAAACAGCAAACTGTGAGTTACTAAACCTCCTGGCTGCTGAGAAGACCTATCTTCCCCCACCCTTAAGATATTAAGTGGGGGTAAAACCCCTAGCTCATTGCAGCTGATTGAGAGTGAAGCAGACAGCTTCTGCCCTGTCACCTTTACAAGGGAACATGGAGGAGGATTCAGGGGGCTTTTCTTTAGTGAATTTGGCAAGTGCAGGTGGCTTTGAATCTCAGCTTCTTGCCAGATGAGAACAAAGGAAAACCAAGAGATATACATCTCCATGGAAAAGTCTGCCAATGATCTCCATCTTCTGGTCAGTCTGGAAATTGCATGTACATAAACTACTTTTTGCGCTCTCTTTACTCCAACCTTGGGAGAAAATCTTCACCCCATTGGTGAGTCCCAGGAATGATTTTGATAACTTAAGCTGGGCAATTTTAAATATTTAGGATGAGTTGGACAAAATATCAAAGAAGAACTGTGTAAAAATAATAATAATAGGCAAGAGAAATGTGTCACCAGAGTAAATTCACCTAGATATTCAAATTCCTAGACATCAGCAAACAATTACAATTAATACTAGAAAACAGGAAGAGATGGCCCACCAAAGGAACAAACCAAATATCCTGAAGAGATACAGACTTAAAGACAATTAGTGGTAATCACACAACACTCCTAAATGAAATTAAAGTTATTACTAAAGAGATAAAAGATATTAAGAAGACACTGGGTGAGCATAAAAAATAATTTGAAAGTCTACAAAGAAAAATAACAGACATTATCATTAACAGATATTATCAGAACAATGGTTGAGATTAAAAATACATTAGAGACATATAAAGATAGATTTGAATTTCTCAAAGACAGAATTAGGGATTTTGAAGACAGAACATCAGATCTGGAAAAGACAGGAGAACCAAAAGAGAAGAAAATGGAAAAAATGGAACAGGGTCTCAGGGAATTGAATGACAATTGAAATGCAAAAATATATGCATTAATGGTATACCAGAAGGAAAAGAAAAGGGAAAAGAGGCAGAAAGAATATTTGAGGAAATAATGACTGAAAACTTCCTTACCCTTATGAAAGACTTATATATCTACATCCAAGAAGGACAACACACCACAAACAGAATAAATCTGAATAGACCTACCTGGGGACACCTACTATTCAAAATGATAAATATCAGAGATAAAGAGAAGATTCTGAAAGCAGCAAGAGAAAGTCAGGGCATCACATACAAGGGAAACACGATAAGATCTTAAATGCTGACCTCTCATCAGAAACCATGGAGGAGGGAAAAAAGATGTATGATGTATTTAGGATATTGAAAGACAAAAATATATCAGCCAAGAATTCTGAATCTGGCAAAGCTGACCTTTAAAATAAAGGGAAGCTCAAAGTCTTCATGGGCAAAGAAAAACTGATAGAATATGTTACCAAAAGACCAGAATTACAAGAGATACTAAAGGGGATGCTGCAGCCTGAAAGGAATGAAAAAAGGTCAAGAAATTTGGAGAAGAATGTAGGAATGAAGGTTATTTGAAAGGGTAACTTAAATGGTAAAGATAGACAATGGTATGATATGACAAGAGAAAGCAAAAGGTGAAAATGGATGACGTACGTAACGCCTTTACAGTAATAACATTGAATGTTAATGGCTTGACCTCCTCAATCAAAAGACAAAGATGGAAAGAATGGAAAAAATAAATGAGCTATCTTTATGTTGTTTACAAGAGATGCACTTCAGATTTAAGGACACAACCAGGTTAAAAGCGAAAGGTTGGAAAAAGATATTTCAAGCAAATAGTAACCAAAAAAGAGCTGGAGTGGTGAAACCAATATAGGACAAAATAGATTTTTTTAAATATATATTATTTATTTTTAAAAAGATACTTAGATAACACAAATGTTATACAAAAAATATAGGGAGAGGGTCGGGGTCAAGATAGCACCAGTTCAAGTGGGCACTCACCATCTCTCTCACAAAAGATGGCTGATTGGGGACAGAATCCAGCCAGAGTGAGCTGTTCTGGAAACCCGCGGAGCAGGAGACTTTGGGGCATTGATCTGAAGGGATCTGGACAGGGAGATAGATTGCTCAATATAAAACTGTGAGTTTTAGCCCTGTGGAAATCACAGACAGCTAAGCCCCACCCTCATGACAAAGAGTTAGGGTGAGCCCTGATTACCACAGGCCACCCAATGAGAGGAGCATTCTCCAAGAGAGGGAGGGTTCTGGCAAGAGGCAGAAAGAGATTTCCTTGCTATGGGTTTGGTTGCCTCAATGAACCATCTTAGAGCTTTGGGGAGCACACCAGCCTGCTTAAAGTGGCACCAGGCTGAGGTAAGATGTGAATCTGCTGAGGCAGCATTATTTAACTAACCACTGTGGGATACAGAGTCTTGGCCTGAGAGAGGGAGGAGTCAGCCCTTTAAAAGTTCAGCCCTGAGGACTATCAGAATTTCAACTTCCTTAAGGAAGTCAGGCAGTGGGAATGGCTTAGTAAGTTTTCAAGAGCCTATTTAGGGTCCCCTGGGAGGAGGGAGTGGTATAGAAGAGGCTTGAAAAATCACTTTCTTGCTGAGTACTCAGTCATCAGGGTCCCATTCCAATTTCAAAAGGGAACTCAATCTGACTAGGAGAGGGGAGGGGGGATCTGCTCATACAGCCTGTTAAATCCTGCTGGTTAGGAGAGGAAAAGTGGGGAAAGTGAGTGAATAACATTTTGAAGACCTGGTTGACCCAGTTGGAGGGATAGCTAGAATGAGGAATCTCTGCCTTGAATGTATGACTTCCCTTGTTTGATTCCTGACTTCTCTAAGAGTGGTGATGCACAAACATATCTAACATCCAGCTGAAACCGTAGGACAGGGAAAGCATAGACATTATTTTTGCACTAGCTTCTTTTTGGTCACTTATTTTTCCAAAAAAAAGCCAACAACAACAAAAAGTTTATTTAAAAAAATTTTAACTTAGTTTACTCCCTATAACCCACCTCAAACCCTGCAGAGAGAAGCCTGCAGAGTAATTGATTGATGAATACAGGCAGCCTGAGAGGATCCACAAGGGCCCAAGAAGGAACTTTGTTCTTCCTTAGCTTTGTTTGACTGCTTGCTTTTGTGTTTTTTTTTGGTTTTTTTTTTGTTTATTTGTTTGTTTGTTTCTTCTTTTTCTTTCCTCTTTCCTTCCCCCTGCTTTTTAAAAAAATTAGGTGCTGCTAGCTTGATTCTTCTTTCCTGTGCTTCTCCTTCCTTGATTTCCAATTTTCTGTTTATACTGATTTTGTTTACCAATGCTATCTCTTTTCCTTCCATCATCTTTCTATCTTCTGCTTTCTGTTGTGGTTCTTACATTCCACCATATTTTATTAGTCTGCAAATTTACTGATTTTGATTTCTATCTTGTTTATTCTATTTTCTGTTTATTTTAATTTATTATTAATTTTTTTCTTTCTGTCCTTTCTTTTTTCTTTCTCTCTCTTCTCATCTTTCTGGCCTTTTAAATTATTTTATATATTTTTCTCTATTCAGTTTCCCATTTCATTTGAGATACTCCACTTTTTTATTCCTATTACTCTAAATTGCTTACATGAGTCAAATATTCATTTTATTAAGTTTTATATGGCCCCTCTTCTAACTTTAATTAGTATTACTATTATCGTTTTTATTTTCTTACCTCTTTCAATTTCTCTGGCCCTAATCATTTTCCTTCAAGGGAACATAGAAAACAGCAAGGAAATAGAACATAAAGAACTAAGTGTCAAAGAGAAAACTTAACACACACAAAAAACCAGCAGCTAAACAAAACTCTAGAGCAGAAAGAGAAGCTAATCAACTGAATAAACCCATCAAGATAAACGGTATCCAGAGGGAAACAAAAATTTACAAATCAAACTAAGAAACAGGAAGACATGGACCAGTCCATGGAACAAACTAGAAACCAGGAAGAGATGCAGAACATTGAACAACTAATCAAAGTTGTCCAAACAAATATCATGGACCAACTTAATGAAGTAAAGGAAGAGATTAAGTATATTAAGAAGACACTGAGAGAACATATTGAAGAAATTGTAAACATACATAAAAAGAAAACGGATAAGATGGTGATGTATAGCACAATACAAGAAATCAAATGAAACTGGAACAACATAATATCAGATTTGAACAAGCAGAAGAAAGAATTAGACATTTGGAAGATTGTACATCTGAAATCAAACATTTAGTAGAAGAGATAGATAAAAAAGATAGAAAAAATCCAGCAGGGACTTAGGGGTTTAAATGACAACACAAAATGCACAAACATACACATTATAGGCATCCCAGTGGGAGAAGAGAAGGGAAAAGGAACAGAAGGAGTGTTGAAGGAAATAATGGCTGGAAACTTCCCACCCCTATTGAGGGAGATGGATGCACATGTCCAGAAAGCACAGTACACCCCAAACAATATAAATCCTAACAGGCCTACTCCAAGACATATACTTGTCAAAATGTCCAATGTGCAAGACAAAGAGAAAATACTCAAGGCAGCAAGAGAAAAGAGAACCATCACATACAAGGGAGCTCAATAAGATTAAGTGCTGATTTCTCATCTGAAACCATGCAGGCAAGAAGATAGTGGTATGACATAGTCAAGGTAATCAAAGAAAAACCCTTCCAGCCATGAATTCTCTATCCAGCAAAACTGGCATTCAAAAATGATGGAGAGTTCAAAATATTTACAGACAAACAGAAATAAAGAAAGTATGCCAATAAGAAACCTGCCCTTCAAGAAATACTAAAGGAAGTTATACAGGTTGAAAGGAAAAAGCAGGCGAGAACGAGTTGGAAGAGAGGGTAACAACAACTAAAAAGACAAAAAGAGAAATAAAAACAATGTATGACATACATAAACCCAAAGTAAATATGGCTGATGTAAGAAATTTATTGAGACTGCTTGCCTGGGTTGCGGAAGTGGTAGCCACTGACCGAGCCTGCTGCCTCTTGCCACTGTTTCGGCTTCCCGGTTTCCCCCCAGGACAGAGAGGGCAGCCTGGCTGTGGATGGTCAGATAGCCCCCAGCTCCTGCCGCTAATCCCCGGCCTCAACCAGCACGGAGCAGACGCCGGCAGAGGCAGCAGCAGGAGAGGAGGAAGATGGCGGGACGGCTGCCGGCCTGTGTGGTGGAGTGTGGCACAGGGTATACAAAACGAGGATATGCTGGAAATACAGAACCACAGTTTATCATCCCTTCCTGTATTGCTATTAAGGAATCAGCAAAAGTGGGTGATCAAGCTCAGAGGAAGGTAATGAAAGGTGTTGATGACCTAGACTTCTTCATTGGTGATGAAGCAATAGAAAAACCTACATATGCAACAAAGTGGCCAATCCGCCATGGAATAGTAGAAGATTGGGACTTGATGGAAAGGTTTATGGAGCAAGTGATCTTTAAATACTTACGGGCAGAACCTGAAGACCATTATTTTCTTTTGACTGAACCTCCACTGAATACTCCAGAAAACAGGGAATATACTGCTGAAATAATGTTTGAGTCCTTCAATGTTCCAGGCTTGTACATTGCTGTGCAGGCTGTTCTTGCCTTAGCTGCATCCTGGACCTCAAGACAAGTAGGAGAACGGACATTGACTGGTACAGTAATAGACAGTGGAGATGGTGTCACTCATGTTATTCCTGTGGCTGAAGGGTTTGTGATCGGCAGCTGCATTAAACACATTCCGATCGCAGGACGAGATATAACATATTTTATTCAGCAATTGCTGAGAGACGGAGAAGTATGAATCCCTCCAGAGCAATCCTTGGAAACAGCGAAGGCAGTAAAGGAGCGCTATAGTTATGTCTGCCCAGATTTAGTAAAAGAATTTAACAAGTATGACACAGATGGGTCAAAGTGGATTAAGCAGTATACTGGAATCAATGCTATCTCAAAGAAAGAATTTTCCATTGATGTTGGTTATGAGAGATTCCTGGGACCTGAAATCTTTTTTCACCCAGAGTTTGCTAATCCGGACTTCACACAACCTATTTCAGAAGTTGTAGATGAAGTAATTCAGAATTGTCCTATTGATGTCAGACGTCCTCTTTACAAGAACATTGTCCTCTCTGGAGGTTCAACCATGTTCAGGGACTTTGGATGCCGCTTGCAAAGAGATTTGAAAAGGACTGTAGATGCCAGGCTGAAATTAAGTGAAGAATTGAGTGGCGGTAGATTGAAGCCAAAGCCTATTGATGTACAAGTGATTACACACCATATGCAGCGATACGCAGTTTGGTTTGGGGGATCTATGCTGGCCTCCACACCTGAGTTCTACCAATTTTGCCACACCAAAAAGGATTATGAAGAAATTGGACCTAGCATTTGTCGTCACAACCCAGTATTTGGAGTCATGTCATAAAATTGACTTTTAGTTATCGGGGTTAGGGAGGTGGAGAAGAGATAATCTTTCTGGTTACCTGTTTTGTCTGGATGTCTGGTTTTGAGGTTTTAAACCTGACTTGACAATAATAAGACCAAACATAATATACAGGAATATTTTAATAAGTGTATCAACATTCGAATGTAGAGGAAAGCTAAAATATGATTGTGTTTTTCTTTAGATTGAATATTTGAATCTTATGTGTAACAAAAAGAAGTGGGTTTTAGTTCTTTCTGTGCCCTAATATTTTATATATTATTGAATTATCCAATATTTGATGGGATTTATCAGTATGTAGATAGCTCTATAATGCTTGAATTGTACAATTCTAAGTGTG
>JAQZBX010026429.1:0-28954 GCA_029593785.1 Cabassous unicinctus | reverse complement strand
AAAAATACCAGAAATTTGTTGGCTTTTATAAAGGGTATTTATTTGGGGTAGAAGCTTACAGTTACCAGGTCAGAAAGCATAAGTTACTTCCCTCACCAAAGTCTATTGCCATGGGTTGGGGCAAGACGGCTGCTGACGTCTGCCAAGAGTCCAGGCTTCCTGGGTTCCTCTCTTCCTGGGGCTCCGTTTCTCACCGGGCTCAGCTGCTGTGCGCTCTCCACAAGGCCAGCTGTAGACTATCAGGCGAACGGCTCTGTCTCTCTCCCTGGGGCTCAGTTCTCTCCGGGCTCAGCTGCTCTGCTCCTGTGTGCCTACTTCCCAGGTTCCAGCTCAAAACTCCCAACTCTGTCCTTTGCCATGTCTTTTTTGTCCACCCACCAAGGGGCGGGGACTCAATGTCCTACTGACATGGTCCAAAGTCCTAATCATAATTTAATCAATTAAAGTGATACCTCTGACAGACCAGTTTACAAACAATCTAATCTAATCGCTATTTTTGGAATTCCTAAACAATGCCAAACTGCTACATATGCCCTCCATTTTTCCCAACTCCTGGCCCTTTTCTCCGCCTGGAATACATACCAGTCAATTTTCCAGAGAAACAGAACTGACAGGATATATATACAACATATTTACATGTAAATATTAAGAGATTTATTATAAGAATTGGCTCACATAACCATAGGGATTGGCAAGTCTGAATTCCAAGGGCCTGTCACAAGTCGGAGACTTCGATGGAGGTGATGTTCAATTCCCCAGGAGAAGTGGGCTGGCTGGAGACAGAAATTCCTTTCTGACTGCTGAAACCCTCTGCTCTCCCTTTAAGGCCCCAAGTGTACAGATGAGTCTCCTCGCATAGCTGCAGGCAGTCTTTTTTGAAGACTGTAGATGTAATCAGCCATAGATGCAATCAACTGACATGAGTTAAATCCATCTATGAAATACCCTCACAGTAACAATCATGCCAGTGCTTGCTCACCCAAACGTAGCCTAGCCAAGTTGACCTGCAAAATTAGCCATCACAGAATGCCTCCCAATTCCTTGGGTCAATATCCCACCCGTTCTTCAGATACCACCTCATCCATGAAGCCTTCCCCTGTTAGCCCAACAGAAGTCACGTCTCTCTCCGTTTAATGCCAGCAGCACTGGGTCTGCTTTGTTCTAAGGCACCTTACATCACCAGGGTTTGGGTGCACACCTTCTCCCTCCAAGAAACTGCAGCTTCCTTAAGAAGGAGAACAGAGTGTGATGGGCCTCTGCTTCTCACAGCACCATCACAAGACTTTGCACAGAGTAAATGTCAGCTGCGTGGCTGTAAAGTCCATGTCAGGACGCTAAGGAATGTGCTGTCCTCCCCTATTTCTCATTTTCTCATAGTACGTGCCCCTAAGAATGGTTGGAGCCCCCCGCCCATTTCGCAGAGGGAGATGGATGAGCTATCTCTAATGCGCCTACTCCCTGGAGCTCTTCTTCTCTCACCAAACGTTCCCTGCTCAGCAAGATAAATGCTCTTCTCTCCCTAGCCTCGCTGTCTGACTACTTTAAATCTCCTCTTCTCTACAGGGGCTGGGGGGCGGGGGGCTAGGAAGTGGGAGCTCACAATGGCTTTGGTTTGGATTCGGTTCTAACTCTCCAGGCTAGGGATCCTGTGACTTCCGACAAGTGCATTAAGCTCCTTGAGTCTCCTTTTGTTTATCGGGATAATGGAGATAATCACGCACTTGTCCATGGACAGAGTGAGAAAACACACAGGAAATGTTTGTCATTGATTCCTTCCAAGGACCAGATGTCTCAATAAATGTTCATCATTATCTCAGTCTCTACAGATCCCTCTTATTTTGGTCCTCTTCCTCCCCACCTTTCTACACCCCACTCCATCCTTACGGAACTGCCACCCAGTGCCCCTTAATGCCACCCTCCATCGCCCCCTCTCCTTCCCCCACCCTCCCCCTTCTCCCCTTGGCTCCTGCAGTGACCTCGTGGAGAAGGGACGGGCAGGTGCTGGAGCCCCAGCGGCAGCCTGACTTCAATTTGCAGCTTCTCTTGTCTGGAGAGCCGAGGGCTTTCACTGTGCATCCCGCGGAGTGCGCTCTTGGTCGCACCTGAGCCAATCATCACTCTGCCTCGATGCCAGCACCCCGAGGCGCCCCCTCCCAGCTCCATGGCTAGCTCCTGAGTCCCAGGCATGCTCACTCTCCACAGGAGCCAACAGATTGAAGAGTTTTCCTCTCCCACCTCAGTTGTGGTCCAGCTGATGCTCTACAAATTTGGCCGTGCTTTGTTCCAATGTACCATATTTCAAATTTTCTGTTACAATATTGTATAGTAAAAAGAAAGATCTCTGGAAGCTGTGAGCAAAGATCTTAATGGGCAGACTTTTAACCTTCTCCTTTGTGTTGTACGCCTTAGTCTGGCAGGCACAAGGTATGGGACCCTAGACAAAGTAACCTCTGGGGGCCTGGGTGAAAAGTGGGAGACCAGCAGGGAACATGCATGGGGTTCCCTCAGCACAAACATTCTGGAGTCTAGAAGCATGCACACATTTTATGAAAAATGCAGATCCGGGGTCTCATGGTAATTTGGGGCCAAGTCAGGACTCTGACCCAGGATGCCCGTTCCAGAGCCTATTGGGATCTTGAGGCCGATAGCTCTGGAAAGCCCCGGCTGTATTCAGCCAAGGGTTTCTGAGAGACCTTAAGAACCAGGGCTAACATGTGCCAGCCGCTGAGCTAAGGGCTGTTCACGCATTAACCCTTTTAATCCTCGCAGCAGCCCTGGGAAGAGCTTTTACGAAGAGGAAGCAGAGAGCTCCTTCTCCCACGTGGATGTCCCCACAACTCCCCGTTACTCCCAGGTCTGTAAGCGGCAGGCTTTTAGAATCCGCAGCTGCAGTTCCCAGCTGCGTTTTAAACTATGTGCACATGTTAAGAAGGACTGATTATGTTTCCACTTTGCTGTTTTAGTAGAGGAGGAGTGGTGTGTGTGTGTGTGTGTGTGAGAGAAGCATATTATCACTGTTCTCTATTATCCATACCTAAGAAATAATCAATCAGATGTAACCCATGCCTATAAGCCAGGTTCCCAATAGAGACTATTCAATGCATTAGGCTGAAACAAGGCATATTTAGTAACGTGAAATTCTAACATCTGTGAACTATAGACTTGCTTATTTTATAGACAGTTTGCTCCCTAAAATTGAACCCAGTTGTTGATGATAACAACAACTAACAGTTCTGGGTACTTTTCACATGCCAGACCCTCTACTCAACATGTGCTACCTCATTCACCATCACAGCCACCCAGAGAACAGAGGCTACCCGTGCTCCCATTTATGGAGAAGGAAAGGAAGGCTCAGAGAGGTTAGGTGACTTGCTTGAGGTCACACAGCTAGGAAAGAACAGACTCCAGGGTTTTTCTGGCTCTTAACTACACAATGTGCCAGGGGGGTGGGGTGGGAAAGCAGCTGGCATACCTAAAACATTGGATTTGAAAATAAGGAATATTAGGGGCAGAGAGAGCAAAAGGGGAAATCCATGACCCACTAGGACCTGGTCTTTCCAGTGGCAATCTCAATTCCCCTGGAGAATGGACACATCAAGCCTCAGGGAAGGGAAAGCCAACGGAGCCAGCAAGTCCATTTCAGCAATTTCACAGGGCGGAAGTGGGAAGCACTGCCTCACCTCAGTGATTCTTCTCTCTTCAAAGTCACTTCATCCTTCCTGAATCCATATCATTCATTTCCAGCAATGTCCTTTCTCCCTGCTTCAAACACGGTCCTCTGTCCTAGCGGATGCTTTTCCCTGCCACCCTCTTCTGTGAGACTGACGCATAGGAATGCATATTAGGGATGTATAAGCTTGCTTTCAGAGACACCACAGGAGCAGCATACAATTTCTCACACACTGGTTTGTCCCCTTCTATGAAAAATGAGCGCACAATGGAATACAGTGCGTTAAAGGGAAGGCTGGTTTTCTGTGAAGCCTTTTCTCAGAATGCATTTTGGAGAACAGCAGGGGCGCCGCTCTTCACTCTTATCTTGCAAGGCTGAAGCGCTTCTGGGTGTGAAGTCACACGGAGCTGTGGGGGCGCAGGCAGCCTCCATTATCTGCTCAAGGAGGACAGCAGGCGGCTCTCAAAGACCTGCCTGAAACCTCCTCTTAAGACACAGCAACAGCGCTTAGTCAGACAGCACGGACACAGTCAGGACTTTAGGCTGGTGTGGGGGAGGCGGTCTGCCAGTCAGAAACCTTGGCAGGGCCGCTGGGAGCACGGGCTGCAGAGCCTCCTGGCAGCGGGCGGGCGCCTGGACAATAGCCCCCTGCACTGAGGATTTCCTTATCCTCTCCACGATTGAAAAGACACTGGGGAAAGAGGCTACAAATCACTTTCTTTATAAGAAAAGCCTAAAGTACACACTTCAGATCACCACTGTCCAACAGAAATATGATGCGAGCAACACACGTAATCCTAAATTTTCTAGTAGGCTCATTTACAAAAGTAAGAAGAATTAGGTGATGCTTATTTTAATAGTTTATTTAACCCATTACACCCAAAATGTTATCATCTTAACGTGCAATCTATGTAAAAATTTACTAATGAGCTATTTCACTTCCTTTTTCTCACACTGAATCTCTGATCCAACGTGCATTTTATACCTCTCAGTCCAGACTAGTCACAGTTCACGTTCCTTGAAGTTGTTCAGGACAAAAGTTTTGGAGTCGTCTTGACTCCTGTCATTCTTTCACACCACACATTTGATCCGTCAGTACATCCTGTTGGCCCCACCTTAAAATTTATCCGGAATCCAACCACCAAATCCTCTGCTGCCACCCTTGTTTTACCATCATGGCACGGCTTTTCCCCTTCCCACCTAGTGTGTGGTCTCAACTCAGCACCCAGAAGAGGCTTTTTAAAACACAAGCCAGATTGTTCTGTCCTGCTTAAAAGCCGTCTGGTGACTCCCCACTTTGTATGAGCCACAGCAAAGTACCACAAACTGGGTGGCTTAAAACAAGAGAAATTTGCTCTCTCACAGTTCTGGAGACAAGAAGTCTGAAATCAAGATGGCAGCAGCGTCATGCTCCCTCTGAAGGCTCTAGAAGACAATCCTTCCTTGCCTTTTCCTAATTTCTTGTGGTCCACAGGCAACCCTTAGTGTTCCTTGGTTTGTGGGGACAAAACTCCAGTCTCTGCCTCTTCTTCCATATGGCTGTCTTCCCTATATGTCCATGTGTGTCCAAATATCCCCCTTCTTTTAGGGACACTGATATTTTGAAGCTGTATGGACCCCAGAAAAGTATGTTCTTAAAG
Organism: Cabassous unicinctus; assembly: GCA_029593785.1. Classification (NCBI taxonomy): domain Eukaryota; kingdom Metazoa; phylum Chordata; class Mammalia; order Cingulata; family Chlamyphoridae; genus Cabassous; species Cabassous unicinctus. Next base: position 23,644 of record JAQZBX010026429.1, on the reverse strand, counting down.
TTAGTCCATTCCTGTGGGTGTGGACCCACGGTAACTAGGAACTCTTGGTGAGCAGGATCTTAAGACAGGACCCATCTAAATCAGGGTGGGTCTTAATCCTCTCACTGGAGTCTTTTATTAGAGAATGAAATTCAGACACGGGAAAGTAATGCAAGCAAGCACCTGAAAACAATGAAACCTGGAAGAGAAGAGAGAGACTAGCAGATGCCGCCATGTGCCTTGCCATGTGCCAGAGAAGTCCAGGATTGCCGGCAGCCAGTCTTCGGGGAGAAAGCATTGCCTGATGGTGCCTTGATTTGGACATTTTTCTCAGCCTCAGAACTGTGAGCTTGTAAGCTAATAAATTCCCCCTGTTAAAAGACAACCCGTTTCATGATATCTGCATTTCGGTAGCCTAGCAAGCTAGAACAGACACCAATCAAATGTCACATTCTGAGGTTCCAGAAGGACATGAACTTTGGAGGAACACTATGCGACCCATTTCACACTGAGTGAAAACCGAAGTACTTACCATGCCCTGAAAAACCAAACTTGATCAGCCTCCACCCCTTACTCGCAGACCTGATCTCCTCACACGCCCCCAGCTCCTTCTGCTCCGGCCACTCTGGCCTCCTTGCTCTTCCTTGAACTTGCCAGGCATGCCCTTGTTTAAGGACCTGTGCCTTGGCTGACACTTTTCTTCTACACAGCCACATCGCTCACTCCCTCAGCTCCTTCAATTCGCCCCTTCTCAGGGCACCTTCCTGATTAACCTACTTATTCTTTCTCTCTCCAGTCTTTAGTTCCCACCTCCACACTCCTGATCCTTCTGATTCTTACCTACATTTTCCCCCATAGGCCTGGAACACTCTTCCCCCAGATACCCATGTGGCTCACTCACTCCCTCACTTGGCGCATGGCACATGGGAGGCATTCAGTAAATACATGATGAATGAATGAATTTCTGTCATGCAAAATTAAGTAAAGCTGTAAAATTTTCAATAACTTAAAAAATATTTATTGAGCTGCCCTCCCCACACCATCCATAGAGAATTTATGGGAAATTTTGTTCAGTGTTTAGTGGCTTTATTACAGCAAAATGCAGGATTATTTCTTCACAAATTTATGAAATTGGTCAAATTTCTCTTCCTTACCTTCCCACCTTGTCTTTCAACACTGTAACCTACCCCGCCCCCATCTCTTTTACATTCTCTCTTGTGTTTATTGAATGTACTGATAGTACCAATGCAGTATCTCATCAGTGTCTGTGATGGCTTGACGCTCTACGGACCCCAGAAAAGTATGTTCTTAAATCTGGTCCATTACTGTGGGTGTAAAACTATTTTAAGTAGGTTTTGATTAGGTTACTCTAGTTAAGGCGTTTGGATTAGGTGACTTCAGATAAGACATGGCCAAGGGTGGGTCTTAATCCTCTTTCTGGAGTCCTTTATAAGAGAATGGAATTCAGAGAGAGAGAAAGCCACCGAAGCCAGAAGCTGAAAGCATCAAAACCCAGAAGAGAAGGGAGAGACCAGCAGACACCGGCATGTGCCTTGCCCTGTGACAGAGGAGTCCAGGATCGCCGGCAGCTGGTCTTCAGGGAGAGAGCATCACCTGATGGTGCCTTGATTTGGACATCTTCCTCAGCCTCAGAACCATGAGCTTGTAAGCTAATAAATCCGCATTGTAAAAGCCAACCCATTTGTGGTATATTGCTTTCAGCAGCCGAAAGCAGACTAAAACACTGTCCAGTAGAGCAGTGGTGGAAATGTTCGATTTCTGTCCAATGTGGTAGTGGCTAGGCACCTACGGTTATTGAGCACTTGAGATGTGGCCAGCACAATTGGGGGAATAAATTTTAAATTGTACTTAATTTTAACTGATTTAAATTTAAATAGCCACATGTGGCTAGTGGCTTCCATATTAGACAGCACAGTTTCATCCACAAAGAACTCTTATAACTCTTTGAAGAAAAAGATGTATTTTTACCAAAGTACTCTTACCAATCTCACATTTATCACTGTATAATTAACAAGCAAACCAGTTAGTATTTCTTCCTTGTTTAGAACTTGGGAACATATAGCAGAAAGAACTGACTTCTTGAGAGTCAAGTTTTAGATCAAGTGCAAAGTTTTAACTTAAACCCAAGATGGCCAGCGTTGGCAGAGAGGAGGCTGGAATGAAGGAGAGTGTTTTCTCCCTGCACTTTTGCATATTTCACTGCCAAGAACAAGGACACCAATAACAATGGCCTCTCTTCCTTGAGCACTGTGCCAGGCACTGTGGAAGCATTTGCACCAACAACCTCATCAAGCTCTTACAACAACCCTGTCAGGTCAGTTAAACTGTTACTATGTCCATTACACAGATGAAGAGACTGAGCCTCTGAGAGCAACGGGCCCGAGATGCTGCCAGTCCTCCGGGTCCCAGGGCTTCAGCACTGTGCTGTGCTCTCTCTCCCCCTCTCCTTCCAGGGCTCACTACAAATAACTTCGAAATAAATTCAAGTAAACTGAGAACACCTCTATCATTTTTCCTATATTTATACAAAAGACTAAGTGATTTAAAATCAGGGTTTAAAGCTGACTTAGCAGGTACTCATTGAACTGCTTGGCTTATTTTTAAAATGCCAAATGAGAGCAGATCATTAGACTCTACTCTCGCAATAGGAACAGTTCTGCCCGCTTGCTTTCCTCTCCGCAGACGGTGCCACGAAGGGGCACAGTTCTTGTCTAAGTCCCCATTTTCATTCATCTCTTTATAAAGATGTGGAAAATAATAAGTCTCCCATAGTTAACGGAAAGACCATCCCGCCCTCAGGCCTTCCTGCCCCTGGCTTTACTTCTCCCCCCAGCAGGGGAGCCCCAGCCTTTCATAATGACACGCTAATGAAGAACAGAATCCTTCCTCGATTTATTTTGCATTTCGTTTCCAGGGTAATTTGATGTGGGGGGGGAGGGCGGGTGTGAGGAAATGCAGAGTGCTCATTTATCACAGCTTTAATGTAGACCAGATCTCCCCCAGTCCAATTCCGAGGGGCGCCGTCTATGCCAGCGAGCGGTGAACACTCAGAAGACCAGCTGCAGAAAGGGGAGGGACAAGGCTCCCGCTGGGCACGCGCGCGCGAAAAGCAAACAACCAGAACACCAAACACATTCTCAATTTGCCACGTAGCTTTGACCTATATTTAGAAATCACGACAAAGTTTTGGTTCTAAACTGTCGGGCTCTATGGGACGTGTTCGTCCAACAGTCTGGTCAACTACCTTATCTCAGACTCACTCTCGAGGTCATAACCCTGTCCTTGTCACTGTCAGCACTGCAGACCCTCCACAGTCTCAGGGGCATCACCTGCTTTCTAGCTCATTCCCTCTAGCACCCCGTATTTGTCTTCTACTGCTGCTGTCACGGACCCTATGAACTTAGTGTCTTAAACGGCACACGTTTATCTTACACTTCTGTAGGCCGTAAGTCTGACACGGGCCTCGTCAGGCTAAAATCAAGACACTGGCAGGCGGCGATCCTTTCTACAGACTGGGTGAGGGCCCTCTCCTTGCCTTTTCCAGCCTCCAGAGGCCACTGGCATTCCTTGGCTTGTGGGCCTCTCCTCCATCTCCAAACCCAGCAAAGGCAAGTTGGATCCTTCTTACATCACATCACGCTGACCTTATGCTGTGGTCACAGCTGCCCCGGCCTCTTCCCTTCTGCTATCCTCTTCCATTTGTAAGGACCCTTGTGATTACATTGGGCCCACCCAGAAAATCTGTCTTAAGGTCAGATGATTGGCAGTCTTAATTTCACTTGCCATGGACCCAAATATACTCACACGGGTGCCAGGTTTTAGAACACAGACATCTTTGTGGGGGGGGAGCGGGGAGGGCACTATTCTGCATATCCTATGTCCCAACTCCAACAATCCTTCTACCCGACCAGGACCCACACTCCACTGTTCCTGCAACTTTGAACTCTCTCATCTTCTTTCACATCTTCACTCCTTCCTTACCCAGCCTGAATTCCAGTCAACTTTTATATTCGTGTCTTTCATACACCCACAGCTCCCTTGTTCCTCTGTCCTGCTTCAGTGTTCTTATAGCAAAACCCCAAAGAGCTGAGTTAAATCCAACTCTACCTACACTGCACCTGCATCTATGTGGCCAAAAAGTGGCCAGAGCAAAACACAACCCTACACGGGACCATAAAGCTGCCCACCAACGCGGGATATTTGCCTGGTCCATTCACCTTCCCACTCTCCCAGGTGACAATTTCACACCTTTTCTGTCCTCAAACTTCCAGTTTCTCCTCTCTCATCCTCACTCAGCCAGGAGCTATGTCACTGAGAAAATGGAAGCAACCAGAAGAGACCTCGTGCTTATTCCCTCCATCACACCTACCCACCCACAGCCAGTCACCATCTACTCTGCCCTCCCTCCTGAGCTCCATGAACGCCCCTCTCTCTAACCAAGACCAGTCCTCTCGTGTCTAAATTCCAGCCTCCCCACTGGATCATCTCCATTAGTACAAAAGCACGTTGTGTTTTTCCTTACCCTGAAAGCAAGCAAGAAAGCAAATTTAAAAACCCTCTCTTGACCAAGCTGACCCCGACCTTTCCAGCCACTACCCCCTTTATCTGCTACCTTTCAGAGCAGAACTCCTCAGAAGAGTTATCTGTATTTGCTATCTCCTATTCCCGTCTTCCAGTTTGACCCCATCACCCAAAGTGACCCATCCAACGGTCACTTTTCAGCCCTGAGTTTACTTTACTTATTGATTGCGCCACCCTTTTCCCCCCACCACTGTTTACAAGTTTATTTCTGAGTTGCAAAGATTATTTCCCCTTCCCTATGTTTTAAGAATTTCCTGTTTTCCCCCATTGAATTTTGGCTGCCACAACCAGACAGACAGGAAGCACGAGGACCTTCTTTTTCTTGCATCTGTAGTGGAAACCTTCGCAGCAGACATTAACGGCCCCAGGTCTGTCAGAGGTGCAGATGCCAACCTTCTTGCAACACTCTCCTCACACGATTTTCAGGACTCGCCTGGTTTTCCTCCTAAGTCATCAGCTGCTTCTTCCCAATGTCCTTTGTTGGTTCCTCTTGGACCAAAGAACCAGATTGGTCCCTGGCCATCGTTTCTTCCCTGTCCACACTCTCTTCTTAGTGAGCTCACGCAGTTTGATGGAGCATGTATATATGCTGATGACATTCCAATATATATCCAGCCTAACATCTCCCCTGACCCAAGACTCTATCCAGTTGCTTACTGGACATGGCTACTTAAATATCTGATAGACATCTCAAAACTCAACACGTCTAAAACTGGCTAATGATCTTCTGCCTAAAAGTTGATCTACCCACAGTCTTTCACGTTTCAGTTACAGCCAGTCCATCTTCTAGTTGCTTAAGCTAAAAACTCTGCAGTCGTCCTTGGCTCCCCTCTTTCTCTTATATCTATACCCAATCTATCTGCAGACCCTTGACTTTACTTCCAAAACGCACTCAGACTTGTCCACCTCTCTGTATCTCTACTGCTACATCCTGGCTCAAACCACCATGAACTGGCCTCAGTTACTATGCTCTCCTAACTGATTTTCCTACTTCCTTCCTTGTCCCTACCCCCACCATCTATTCCAGCACAGCAGTCAGTGTAATCCTTGTAAAATGTGAGTCAGATCATGTCCTTCCCACACTCAGATTCCCCGTTTTACTAGGAATGAAAGTCCAAGTCTTTAAACGGCATACCTGGCCCTAGAGAGCCTGGTCCCCACCCATGTCCCACTATTCTCCGTCTTGCTTACTGGCTTTCCTCCAGCCACACTGGCCCCCTTGTAATTTTGGAACCTACCAGGCGTGCCCCCACCTCAGGGCTCTGGGTCTGCTAGCCCCTCTGCATGGGTCTCTTGTCCCCTTCCCTGGCCCACATGTGATTTGTTTCTTTGTTAAGGTCCCCAAAGAAGCTTCCTTCTTTACCCAGTCTAAAAAATTGCATGCTCCACCACTTCCAATCCTACTTCTCTGCCTGGTTTTTCATAAGATTTTATAGCCTTTGAAAAGACTATGAAACATATTCATTTTATATATTGTCTGTCTCCATTCACTAGAACAGTGCCTGGTACATAATACGTGTTCAAAAATTATTAGTTGGATATAAAGTAATGCATGGTTCTTTTAAAAAGGTTATTCTTTTCTTTAGAATCTGGGCCATTAAAAAAATTCAGGGATATTTTAACCTATTATATACCTACATGCACTGTTCTCTCTTTTAAAAAGGAATTCCAGTAAATATTACTCATTGCATACAAAAGCCATTCTCCTCTGCCCCTTCTATAACTTGTTGCTTGTTAATGCAACTCTGGTTTCGTTTGTGAGGACACTGTGCCCAGGAGTTGAATCACCATGGGTCTAAGTCAGTTAGGGCAGTTCCAGATATTCTCATTCTTGGCGACTTTTGCAGCCGGGGCGGTGGCACTGTGCTCCTACTAAAGATGCGGAAGTCAATTGGGGGACATCTGGGAGATATTCCCCTCACTAATAAAAGTGGGAGTTCTTTTTATACCTTTCTTTCCTGCTTTGAATCCCCAGATATTTGGGGATAGAATGTTTGAAGATGTGGCAGGCATTTTGTGACCATGAGTTGACAAGCCTAAGTAAGAAAGCTTTTACCTTGACAATGGCAGAGCAGAAAGATACAAAGAGCCTGAGTCTTTGATGATACCCTTGAGCTACTTGGCCATATCCTAGAACCACCTACTTCTAGATTTCCTGTTTTGTAAAACACCGAAATATCTTTTTTTGCTTAAACCTCTCCTTGTCAGGTTCTGCATTACTTTCAGCCAAAAGCTTTCCTAATGGATATAGGCATAAGTGAATCTTCAGGTGAACTGTGACATCAAGGAACACCATACATGTTTAATTTATGCAGATTTACAGAGGTCAGTGCATTAGAATCACCTGGCAATTTTTTTTTTTAAGGCGGTACCAGGGATTGAACCCAGGACCTCCTACATGGGGAGCAGGTGCTCAACCAGCTGAGCTACACCCATTCCCACCTGGCAAGGTTTTTAAAGTCCAGATTCTAGGACTCCATCTCCAAAGTTCCTGATATAGAAGGTTCAGGGTGGGCAAAAGAAAGTGCTGTGGCAGCCCTGAAGGAGAGCTTGGACCTTTTTTCAAGAAAGAACTTGCTTTACAGCTGTAAGGAGCCCAGTTGGCTGACAGCTTCCAGCTGTGAGCACCTTCAGGCTCCACTTCAGCTTTTGAGCCAGAGTCACACTCTTCCCAGGCAGCCCCAGCCAGTGACTAAGCCTGGCTTCTCCTAGGACTTTATATTATTCTTCCATAGAAGTCAATAGAATTATAACTCTGCATTCTCTTTATGTGGTTTTTTCTGTTGTGCATGTTTCTCCTAGTCCACGGTAAGCTCTGAGAGGGTTTGTCTGTCTGGTTAACTGCCATATACCCACACATAGGACGCAAATGTCAAGGTACGATATCAGGCTCATGCACTTATTTAAAAATGGGTAGATCTGATTTCACCACATCTCAACCTGACTCTCATCAGTTTTTCAAGGGGAAGTTCTTGTCCCTCTATCAGAAAATAAAGGTTTTGATCCTAGCTGGTGATAGATTTCCACTTGGCTATATAAAACACACTACTCTTCTAAGTCTCTTGGAACTAAAGAGTAGGGGAACAGCACATTATTTTCATTGATCCACAATATACAATATACTTCTATACAAATCACTTTTTTAAAAAAGATTTATTTATTTATTTATTTATCCCCCCCTTGCTGCTTGTGTTTTGCTGTGTACATTTGCTGTGTGTCTTTTCTGTGTCTGCTTATCTCCCCCTTGCTGCGAGGTCCTGCTGCATCAGCCCACCGGGCCGCGCGGGCCGGCCTGCCCTCACAAGGAGGCCCCGGGAAGCGAACCCGGGCCTCACATATGGTAAACGGGGGCTCTATCGATTGAGCCACACCCGCTTCCCTACAAATCACTTAAAAAATATATAAGGATAGGTTGCAAGGTTTTAAAAATACAGCCTGTAATTATCCCCTCAAGGCTTAGTTCTCCACAAAGCAATGGTTCGAAGTCCCACCGAGACCTCCACGCATTGTTCTCAGGCCAGCTGGTCCCTTGGAAGCCCTTCGTAGCTCAAAGATCAGAGTCTACAATTTTATCTGGCAAGGTTACTTTTAGATTCTGCAAAAAGCACACTTCTTATGGCCTTGATTATCCCTCTTCCAATGCAGGATTATACCACTAGGCCACTGGGGTGAGAGAACAGCTACAGTGGGGCTGGTGTGGGAGGGTGTGGGTAGAAAGGGTTGAGGAAAAGGAGCAAAGCAGTCCAAGGAACTCAGGAAGCCTCACCTCTAAGGGAATGTCAGTCAGGACTTGATCAGAGAAGCAGAACCACTAGAGGGGATACACAATAAGGGATTTATTTAGGGATTTGACTTTATGCAATTATAAGATTTGGTCGTACAGTCTCTGTGAGGCTTTGTATGTGCTGTCAGAGCCTGTAGAGTCAGAGGCAGTTGGAAAGGGAAGATGGATATAAAGCAGTGGTTCTCAGCCATGGTCATGTCTTACAGACATGTTAGGTTGTCACGGTTGGGGTGGAGGGTATTGGTATCTTGTGGGAAGTGGCCAGGGATTCTGCTAAATACTCTACAATTCATAAGATAGTGTCCCACGATGAAGGCTATCTGGCCCAAATGTCAGCAGTGCTGAGAGTTAGAAACCCTGATGTAAAGTGAGGAACAAACAGATCAAAAGCATGCACTAGAGGGGGAGCAGATGTGGCTCAAGCAGTTGTGCTCCCGCCTCCCACATGGGAGGTCCTGGGTTCAGTTCCTGGTGCCTCCTGAAAAACAAAACAAGCCAACAAAAAAAGAACAAGCAAAACAAATGGAAAAAAACCAACTCAGGGAAGCCGACATGGCTCAGTAGTTGAGCACCAGCTTTAGCACATACGAGGTCCCGGGTTCAACGCCCCACCTACCATAAATCAAAAAAAAAAAAAAAAAAATATGAGCTGGAGTCCACAAAGATAAACTTATGTCTCTCACTGCTTCCAGCTGCAACAATGCAGGGGTCCATTGTCACTTTATGAGCTCACATACTTGGATCATATTTCAGGGAAAGGCCTCAGGTCCAACGGCCGCTCCACCTCAGCCAGGTGAGCCAGCAGGTAGCAGCGAGGGCTGTAGCTGTAGCAGCACCTGGTGCCTCTGCACCAGCCAGGCCCAAACCCAGCCCTTTCCTGCACATAACAGCAATAGGATCACTCTTTCCAAATCCTGGGCAAAATGTCCCTTGTGACCCACCTTAAACACACAGGGATGAGAATTCTGGAAGTTGTAGTTAAGCTTCACCAAGCTGACACATTACAAAGCCATCACAGGATGTACGGAGAAGGGTGCTTAAAGCATTTCCTGGATTTTGCTTCAATAACTAGAGAAGGCTAGAATGAAGAGTCCCTCTCTTTGGACCTTCTATGAAACCTTACGTTTACTCTATTTTGTCATTTATTGATTTTTTTCCTTGCCTTTCACTGTCATTAAACTATTACCAGACATGATTTTTAATGGGGAATTATTTTTTATTTTTAACAGTTATTTTTTCAATTTGAGAAGCTGTGAGTTAACAAAACAATCAAGCATACCATACAGGATTCCCACACATCGTCCCACTACCAACACCTTACATTGTTGTGACACATTTGTTACAAATGATGAAAGAACACCATCATAATATTACTTCTGTCTATAGCCCATAGCTTATATTTGGGGCATTTTCCCCACAAACCATCCTATTATTAACACCATGTATTACTGCTGTATATTTGTTGTAGTTCAAGAGAGAACATACTCACACTTGCACTGATAACCCCAGCCCATCATCCGCCAGGGGGTTCACTGTGCTATACACCCCCTGCCTTGTGCAGTCCATCCGAAGTGTACAATCAGTGGTCTCATTTCATCACAGAGTTGTGCTTTCATCAGCTCAGTCCATTTCAGAACCTTCTCTTTACTCCAAAAGGAAAAATAACACACCCTCTTAAACTGCCCCCATTACTGACCCTTACCATTGACATGGCACGTTCTTTGCCATTGCTGTAAAAGTGTTACAATATTACTGTTAACCATAGTCTACACGGGATATTAGCTGTATTTTTCCCAGGTATCTCCACAGTCTCGACACCTTGTAATAGAGGAGCATGGTTGTAGTTGTACTATTAACCACAATCATCACCCACTACCGAAATCACCACGTGACACAGGCCCTAGATTGCCCTCTAGCTTCCTTTCAGTTGACATGAACCTCCCTACACCACCACTTTCAGTCACAATCACATTTATAAATCAATAGTGTTGATTTTACTCACTATAATGTGTCACCGTCAACTCTAAGCACTTCCCCCCATTTACAGACCCCCTTATAAAACATTCTACACACATTCAGCAACACCTCCCACTTTTCAACCCATATTCTCTCTCCTAGTACCCTATTTTCTACAGTTTAACTCCATTAGTTTACTCATTGTGTTTAGTTCCTATTAGTGAGGTCATAAAATAGTTGTCCTTTTATTTTTATTTATTTATTTTTACTTTTTTAAAAGATTTATTTATTTATTTATTTATCCCTCCCTTGCTGCTTGTGTTTGCTGTGTCCATTCGCTGTGTGTTTCTTCTGTGTCTGCTTATCTCCCCCTTGCTGTGAGGTCTTGCTGCATCAGCCCACCGCGCCGCGCGGGCCGGCCTGCCCTCACAAGGAGGCGCCAGGAAGCGAACCCAGGGCCTCCCATATGGCAAACGGGGGCTCTATCGGTTGAGCCACACCCGCTTCCCAATATTTGTCCTTTTAAGTCTGGTTTATTTCACTCAACATAATGTCCTCAAGGTTCATCCTTGTTGTCGTATGCATCCCAAATTCATTTCTTCTTACAGCTGAATAGCATTTCATTGTATGTATATACCATATTTTGGTTATCTCATTCTTCAGTTGATGGACACTTGGGTTGCTTCAATCTTTTGGCAATTGTGAATAATGCCACTATGAACATTGGTGTGCAAATGTCTGAAAGTGTCCTTGCTTTCAGTTCTTCTGGATATATTCCTAGTAGAGGGATTGCTGGATCATATGGCAATTTTATATTTATCTTCCTGAGGATCCACCAAACTGTCTTCCACAGAGGCTGCACCATTCTGCATTCCCACCAACAGTGAAGGAATGTTCCTATTTCTCCACATCCTCTCCAGCACTGGTAGTATTCTGCCTTTTAAATTATAGCCATTCTGGAAGGCATGACATGATATCTTACTGTAGTTTTGATCTTTATTTCCCTAGTAGTCACTGATGTTGAGCATCTTTTCATAAGCTTTTTGGCCATTTGTACTTCTTCTTTGGAAAAATTTCAGTTCAAGTCTTTGGCTCATTTTTTAATTGTGTTGCTTGTCTTTTTATTGTTGAGTTAGTATGATCTCTTTATATAACAAGGAGATCAAATGCTTATCAGACATGTGGGTTCTGAAAATTTTCTCCCAATGAATAGCTGCCTTTCCAGCTTCTTAACAAAGTTATTTGAAGTGTAAAAGTGTTAAATTCTGAGAAGGTCCCATTTATCTATTTTTTCTTTCATTGCTTGTGCTTTGGGTATAAGGTTTAAGAAACCACCACTTACCGGATCTTGAAGATATTTCCCTACATTTCCTTCTAGGAGTATTATGGTTCTAGCTTTTATATTGAGGTCCTTTGTTAATTTTGAATTAATTTTTGTATGTGGTAGGAGATAGGTGTACTCTTTCTTTCTTTTGGCTATGGATATCCAGTTCTCCCAGCACCATTTGTTGAATAGATTGCTCTGACCCAGCTGGGTGGGTTTGACATCCTTTTCAAAAATCACTTGACCATAGACGTGAGGGTCTATTTCTGAGTTCTTGATTTAGTTCCATTGGTCAATACGTCTATCTTAATGCCAGTACCATACTATTTTTACCAGTGTAGCTAAGTAATATTCTATAAAGTCAAGAAGCGAGAGTTCTCCAACTTTGTTCTTCTTTTTTAAGACACTTTTGACTATTAGGGGCCCCTTCCCTTCCAAATAAATTTGATAATTGGGTTTTCCATTTCTGTAAAAAAAGGCTGTTGGAATTTTTATTGGGATTGCATTGAATCTGTACATCAGTTTAGGTAGAATGATATTTAGTCTTCCCATCCATGAACACAAAATGTCCTTTCATTTGTTTAGGTCTTCTTTTCATTTCTTTTAGCAATGTTTTGTAGTTTTATGTACTTGGTTAAATTTATTCCTAAATATTTTATTCTTTTAGTCGCTATTATAAATGGACTTTTTCTGGCTTCCTCCTCAGATTGCTCATTAGTAGTGTATAGAGACACTACTTATTTAACATATTAATCTTGTATCCTGCCACTTTGCTGAACTCATCTATTAGTTCTAGTAGTTTCATTGTGGAATTTTTGGGATTTTCTAGGAATAGGATCATATCATCAGCAAATAGTGAAGTTTTACTTCTTCCTTTCCTATTTGGATGCCTTTTATTATTTTTCCTGCCTAATTGCTCTAGCTAGAATTTCTAGTACAATATTGAATAACAGTGGTGACAGTGGGCATCCATGTTTTGTTCCTGATCTTAGGAGGAAAGCTTTCAGTCTCACTGTTGAATACAATGTTAGTTGTGGATTTTTCATATATGTACTTCACCCTGGTGAGAAACATTCCTTCTAACCCAATCTTTTAGAGTGTTTTTATCAAGAAAGGATGCTGTATTTTGTCAAATGCCTTTTCTGCATCAATCAAGATGATCATGTGATTTTTCTTCTTTAATTTATCAATGTGGTTTATTACACTAATTGATTTTCTTGTGTTGACCCACCCTTGCATACCTAGGATAAAACCCACTTGATTGTGGTGTAAAATTCTTTTAAAGTGCTTTCAGAGTTAGTAAATAATTTGTTGAGGATTTCTGAATCTATATTCATTAGAGAAATTGGTCTGTAATTTTCTTTTTTCATAGTATCTTTGTCTGGCTATGGTATTAGGATGTTGTTGACTTCATAAGATGAGTTTGGTAGCATTCTTTCCTGTTCAATTTTTTGGAAGAGTTTGAGCAAAATTGGCATTAGATCTTCTTTGAATGATAGGTAAAATTCACCTGTGAATCCATCTGATTCTGGGCTTTTCATTTTGGGGAGGTTTTTAATGACTGTTTCATTCTCATTACTTGCGTTTGGTTTCTTGAGGACTTTTGTTTCTTCTACAGTCAGTGTAGATTGTTCGTGTGTTTCTAGGAATTTGTCCATTTCATCTCATTTTCTAGTTTCTTGGTGTATAGTTGCTCATGGTATCCTCTTACGATATAATCTTTTATTTCTGCGGGGTCTGTAGTGATGTCCTCCCTCTCATTTCTGATTTTATTTATTTATATCTTCTCTCTTTTTTATTTGTCGGTCTAGCTAAGGGTTTGTCTATTTTGTTCATCATCTCAAAGACTAACTTTTGGTTCTGTTGATTCTATTTTTGTTGTTATTGTTGTTGTTGTTGTTCTCAATTGCATCTACTTCTGCTCTAATCTTTGTTATTTCTTTCCTTCTGCTTGCTTTGGGATTAGTTTGCTCTTCTTTTTCTAGTTCCTCCAGGTGTGCAGTTAGCTCTTTCTTCTTTTTTAATGTAAGTGCTGAGGGGTATAAATTTCCCTCTCAGCACTGCCTTTGCTGTATCCCATTGGTTTTTGTTTGTTTCTTTCTTTCCATTTTTTATACTCCGTAGGTTTTGATATTGTGTTATTTTCATTCATCTCCAAATATTTACTGATTTCTCTTGCAATTTCTTCTTTGACCCACTGATCATTTAAGTGTGTGGTTTAATCTCTATGTATTTGTGAGTCTTCCCTTTTCTACCTGTTATTGCTTTCCAGCTCCATTCCATTAGGATCAGAGAAAATGCTTTGTACAATTTAAATCTTTTTAAATTTATCGAGACCTGTCTTGTGACCCAACATATGGTCTATCATGGAGAAAGATCCATGAGTATTTGAGAAGAATGTATATCCTGCTCTTTTTGGGTGTAATGCTCTCTAAATGTCTGTGAGGTCTAGTTCATTTATTATATTATTCAAGATCTCTGTTTCCTTGTTTATTCTCTGTCTAGATGTTCTATCCAATGCTGTGAGTGGTGTATTGAAGTTTCCAATTATTATTGTAGAAACACCTATTTCTCCCTTCAGTTTTGGCAGTGTGTGCCTCATGTATCTAGGAGCACCCCGGATGGATGCATAAATACTTATCATAGAAATTTCTTTTGGTGAATAGCCCTTTTATTAATATATAATGACCTTCTTCATCTCTTGTAAGAGTTTTGCATTTAAAATCTATTTTGTCTGATATTAGTATTGCTATTGCAGATCTTTTTTGGTTATTATTTGCATGGAATATCTTTTTCCAACCTTTCACTTTTCAGCCTGATTCTGTCCTTGCATCTAAGATGACTCTCTTGTAGACAGCATATAGATGGTTCTTTTTTTTTATCCATTCTGTCAGTCTATGTTTTTGATTGGGGAGTTCAATCCATTAACAGTCAATGTTATTACTGTAAAGGCATTACTTACTTCATCTATTTTATCATTTGGATTTCCATTGTCACATCTTACTATTGTCTGTCTTTTTACCCTTTTATATACCCTTCCTAATCATCTTCATTTCTACACTCTTCTCCAAGTTTCTCACCCTTGTCTTTTCCTTTCAGGCTGCAGCATTAGTATCTCTTATAAATCCAGTCTTTTGGTAACAAACTCTCTGCTTTTGTTCATCTGTGATGACTGAACTTACCCTTATTTTTGAAGGATAGTTTTGCTGGATACAGGATTCTTGGCCGGCAGTTTTTCCTCTTCAGAACCTTAAATATACCATACCACTTCCTTCTCGCCTCCATGGTTTCTGATGAGAGATTGGCACTTAGTCTTATTTAGGTTCTCTTATATGTGATGCATTGCTTTTTTCTTGCTGCTATCAGAATCCTCTATCTCTGGCATTTGACATGTTGAATAGTAGGTATCTTAGATTTATTCTGTTTGTAGTACATTGTCCTTCTTGGATATTGGTATTTATGTCTTTCATAAGGGTTGGGAAGTTTTCGGTCGTTATTTCCTCAAATATTTTTTCTTGCCCTTTTCCATTCTTTTCTCTTTCTGGGACACCTATAATGCATATTCTGTTCTCCAATTCACTTATTCTGTCTCAACAAATTCAAATCTGCTATTATATGCCTCTAATGTATTTTTAATCCCATCTATTGCATCTCTCATCATAACCTCTGTTTTCTTTGCAGGTTTTCAAATTGTTCTTTATGCTTACCCAGTGTCTTCTTAATATCGTTATCACATTAGCTATATTTTCCTTCAACTCCTTGAAGTGATTGAGGAGATTTGTTTGACCATCATTGATTAGTTGTCTTAATTCTTGTGACTTGTCAGGATTTTTTATTGGATCCTTTGGCTGGAACATAACTTCTTTTCTCTTAGCATGGCTTGTAATTTTTGCTGATACGTAGGCATCTGAATATGTTGATAAGTTTACTCTGATGGTCATTTTCTTTCTCTTGCCTGGTGGTTTTATTTCATGGCTCTTCTTTGATTTTGGTTCAACTTATTCTAAATCTTTAAGACTGCCCAGCTTAAGTTATGAAAACAGGGTCAGGGATCTACTAATGGGGCACAGACCAGACCTAAGAGTGTCTGGACATGAGAGACTCCAAAAAGCTTTTTTTACTTCTTGCAGTTTCTCGGCCTGGCAGTAGATGATGCTCTTCAGCAAACCTTTCCACAGAAGTATCTTTCATCCTCCACTTGCTGGTGATTCTGGTCTGGCCAGAACCAAGATTCCAAACAGGCTCTGCTGGCCAAACTCACTGAAGAGAAACCACTCTGCCCTCTGCCACACCCTCCCTCCTCCCAGGGAGGAAGACGTCTGTTCTCCTCTCAGTTGGCTGCAGTGAGCCACAGTTTTTACCCAAGCTATTCACCTTGGGGGGTGGGGAATGGGTGCCATTCCTGGCTGTAGGAACCAGTGACTCACGGTTTTCATTCGCCTCTTCGTCTCTCTCCCTCACCCTCCTGGATGATGCACAGCACTCTCTTGGTCTGCAGACCCTGAAAGCAGCTCCTCAGACAGCTTTCTCATTGTTTTGTAAGAGAAACACCACCCTACTCCAATGCCATCTTTCCTGGGCTTATTATTTATCTGATTTGTTTTTATTCATTTTTTTATCCTCAGCGCCGAGAAAAGGGCTTGGCACATAGAAGGTGCTCATTCAGTGTTGGTTGAATGAATATAGGCTTTAATGGGGGAAAACCCTGAGCTAAACTGTAATAATTTACTTTACATGAATTTGGTCCATGAAAAAATTTTTATTTTAGGAGTTTTGTTGTTCACCAGACTTCTAAAAAAGATGGTAGTTTCCCTGCATCAACATCTTCACAGATAGGATATTCTAGAAATGACTTGTGAGAATGTTGTGTTAAAATAAGAAACATGTTGGTCTTTTCTTTCTGAAGGACTAAAGTAAGACAGAAATAAGAATTTCAAGAGGTTATACTTCAAATATGTTATGTAAAATAAAATGGTCACCTGCATGGGATGTTGTCGGGAATGATGCCTTTGTGAGAAATTATTTTACAGAAGACAAAAATAATAGACTTGCAGGGGCTTTCCATGAAAACAGAACAATCTACAGAATTGCAGACAAGCAACATCGGTGATAAACCAGTTTCGGTCCAGCAGAGTTAGCTTATCAGAGTGGATAATCATACCATAGGAATCAATGTATAACTGCTCCCCACTTTGTAAAGGCCCTATAGTGGCTGAAAGCAATGTACCCCAGAAAAACATGGTTTTAAACTTAATCCATTCCTGTGAACCCATTGTTCAGTTAAGGTATGGCCCAGCTGAATCAGAATGGTTTTTAATCCTATTACTGGAAGCCTCATAGGAAAGTTCACGAGATAGAAAGCCAGAGGGAGCAGCCTGAAGCTGAATGTCAATGGAACCCAGAAGAAAAAGGAGAAGCCAGGAGAGGCCGCCATGTGCTTTGCCATATGACAGAAAAGCCAAGGACCGAGGATTGACAGCAGCCAGATTCAGAAAATCATAGTTTTCTGGGAGAAAGCATTGCCTTGCTGATGCCTTACTTTGGGGCTTCTCCTAGCCTCAAAACTGGGGGCCAATAAATTCCTGTGTTTTTTTTTTTAAGCCAACCCATTACATGATATTTACTTCAGCAGCCAAGAAAATGAAAACATTTTTATCAACAGGTAAAGAATGGAATTACTGTATTGGCTGGGGTGATTAATCCTGACTATCAAGGGGAACTAGGACTACTACTACACAATAGAGGTATAGAAGAGTTTACCTGGAATACAGGAGATGTCCTAGGACGTCTCTTAGTACTACCATGCCCTGTGATTAAAGTCAGCAGAAAACTGCAACAACCCAATTCAGGCAGGACAACCAATGGCCCAGCAACCAAGGAAGGTTTGTGTCACCCCACCAGGCAAAGAACCTTGGCCAGCTGAGGTTCTTGTTGAGGGTAAAAGGAATATGGAATGGGTAATAGAAAAAGATAGTAACATATACCAGCTACCACCAAGTGACCAGTTACAGAAACGAGGACTGTAAACATTATGAATAATTCTTCTTTGTTTGTTATGAATATGTTTGAATACATACATAAAGCAAATATATTTGTTTTCTTCTCTATTTTATTCCCTTATCATATAACATAAACTGTATTAACTTTATGGCATTGTATTTAAGTTTTAGGGTATCAAGTTTAGAGTAAACAATGAACAATAATTAATAATATAATTATAAAAATGTTCCTTCATGATATGAATTGTAACAAATGTACCCCACAAATGCAAGGTATTAATAATAGGAAGGTGTGGCAGTTTGAGATTTTTTATGAATTCTGAAAAGAGAGATTATGTTTGTAAACTGGTCTGTTCCTCTGGGTGGATACCCTTTGATTGCATTAGATTCAGCTGAGATGTCTTTGATTAAATTATGTTAAGATTTGGGCTTTGATTTGACCACATCATTAGGACAATTCAACTTGAGTCTCCGCCCCCTTGGTGGGCCATATAAACAGATGCTCAACCAAGAACATGGAAGCAGATATGCGAGAAAAGGGGGAAAGCTCCATAGACGTGGAAGAGGATCCTGAAGCCCCAGGAAGAGAGTTGAGCCATTTGCGTGATAGTCTACAGCTGACCTTGTGAAGAGAACAGAGCAGCTAAGCTGGGAAAGAAATGAGCCCTGGGAAGAGAGACAAGCCTTATACCAGCCTACAGCTGACATCAGAAGAAGCTGGGACCACGGAGCCTTAAGATGAAAGAGGAAGGCTGAACCTTGGCAGACGTCGCCTGCCATCTTGCTTTAACAAGTGGCAACAGACTTGGGGTGAGAAAGTACCTTTTATGGTACCTTGAGGGCCTTGTATCTTTAGGGCCTTGTAACTGTGAGCTTCTACCCAAATAAATACCCTTTATAAAAGCCAACAGATTTCTGGTACTTTGCATCAGCACCCATTTGGCTGACTAATACAGATGGTATATGGGAACTCTGTATTTTAGGAATGATTTTTCTGATTTAAAAAAAAAGAGTGACTATTACCCAAGGACTTGCACCCTATTCTGGGGAAACAATGCTTTTCCGGTTGTAAGCAGGACAGTTGAGTTTTGTTAGGCAAAAATATGACTGTTCCTTTTTTCTTTAGAGATTAAATACAGTTTAAGGAGATGTGCATGGGTGCCAGGTTGACAAGGGGTGGACTGTGATGGTTAAGTTCATGTGTCAGCATGACTAGGTTATGGCGTCCAGTTGTTTGATCAAGTAAGCACTGGCCTGACTGACTGAAAGTGAAGACAATTTGGTGGATTGAAATTATCAGTAAGCTGATTTTTTTTTCTGCATCTACTGCTTTATTGAAGCATTTGTGGTTGTTAGCTGTCCTGGCCCAGCCCTCTACAAAAGCAACCAGAGGTGCCTGATTGATCAAAAGTGGGGATATTTGGTGGATTTAAATCATCAGTAAGTTGATTGCATCTATGGCTGATTACATCCACAGTCAACAAGGAGATTGCTTTCAACAACAAGAGAAGTCTCATCCATTCAGTTGAAGGCCTTAAAAGGAGAACTGATGATTTCAGCAGTCAGAAAGAATATTTTTCCTTTCTACTCCAGCTGGCCAGCTTCTCCTGAGAAATTCATCAAAATCCTTCAACAGAGTTCCCAGCTTGTGGCCTGCCATATGGAATTTGGACTTGCCCATCCCCACAGTTGTGTGAGCCAATTCCTATAATAAATCTCATAATATTTATATATTAAATTAAATTATATTATTATTATTTCTATACTTTACCATATCATATCATATCATATCATATCATATGTATATAATCTCCTATGGTTCTGTCTCCCTGGGGAACCATAATACAACCACCCTATGTAAAATGGAAATGGGACATTAGCCAATCAGAATATTTCCTTGCTTACTTCCACGTTTGCCCTGTATAAACTTTCCCTTCCCACCCCCTCCATGGAGTTCCTTTCCATGTGTAGTTTGGAGGCTACCCCATTCATGAATCGTAAACTACTCAAACTCCCATAAATAGTATCTTGTCGAATATTTCATTTTAACAAATGCAATCAACAATTTGAGATAACTTTTCCCATTCCAAATATTCCAATTAAGCAGCAAAGTAGTAAATCCTAAAATCTGAACCATCAAGAACAGTGCCCTTGGGGACAGAGGAGCAGAGGACACCCTCTGGTTTTACCATAACCATTAACAGGAACCAGGGGGAAAATAAAGCTTGTGGAGGTGAGAGTCCCCAGGAAAACAAAAAACATAGCGCCCCTGTTTTTTTTTTATGATGGAGAAAAATAAATACTCTGCTGACTTCACTAGTCACCAAGAAAGAAAGAAATTTATACGAAACAGGTTTAAAAAACTATATTATATTAAATAGGTTGTGATGGTTAGGCTAATGTGTCAACTCAGCCAGGTAATTGTGCCCAGGTGTCTGGTCAAGCAAGCACTGGGCTAATTGTAATACAAGAACACTTATGGGCTTTAGTCATCAGTGAGTTTACTGCATGGATGGCTGATTACATCTGCATCAATCAGGGAGACTGCTGTCAGCAATGAGTGACACTTTATCCAATCGGTTGATTGAATGCCTTAAAAGGGGATGTGATTTCAGCATTTCCCAGCTCTTCTTTGGACAGCCAGCGTCTCCCAGAAACTCATCAAGGGCCTTCATCGGACTTTCATTGGAGCCCCTGGTTTGTGCATCCTGGACTTGTGCATCCCCACGGTTGCGTAAGAGACTCATAAAATCTCATGCTATTGACAGATATCTCCTGTTGACTCTGTTTCCCGAGAGAACCCTGACTAATACATAAGTTAAAAAAGGATCAAAACCTCAATTCCTGTAAACTTCATATTTCCCTGATATTAATAATTTTGAAGTTATGAATCTTAAAACTCTGGCAACTCCTGAGTTTACAGATGGGCTCACTCAGGATCTATTAGGTAGTACCTTTGATTAAAAAATTACTGCAAGAGAGGAATTCTAGGAAGATGGCGGACTAGAAAGACAGGGACTCTCTTCTCTCCCAGAAAAATAGCTAAAGGACAGGCAGAAATGGCATGGAAAAAAACCTAGGGTTTGGATGCCAGGGGAAGGCTGGACACCACCCAGGATAGAGAGGGACAAAGGAAAAGATTTGCAACGGCAAAACTGTGAGTTAAAAGCAGCAGCTACTGCTGCCGGCACCCTCCCCCACTTTATAGACACTCTTGAATTCTCAGGCCTTGGGGCTGGGGCTACAGACAAAGGGGCCCCAGGGACCCACCTCCCCAGGAAAGGGGAGCGAGAGGGACACAGCCTAGGGCTGACTCAGCTTCTGACCCACAAATTTGGCCTGCTGTGTCCCAGGAACCCTTCCAGGCCGAGTGGGGCTGTGCCATTGTTTGCCCTGGGATCCGGCAAGGGGCTAAAGAGACTCTCTCAAACTCCTTCTCTACTAACTGGGACTAGTTGTTGAGGACACAGGGGGAAGTGGAATTATTCCCTCCCCAGGAAAAGAGAGAGGGCTGCCAGAGAAGGTTGGAGAACTGCCTCTGAGAAATTTGATTTACGAGACTCTTAGGCTCCAGGCAGGAAGTGCTATCACCTTGATCTGGTCCTTGTTGCAGCAAACATACTCCCACAAGGCTTTGAACTGAGGGCTGCTAAAGAGCACCCTCTGCTGGCAGACCAAGGAAGTGCATGTGAGGAAATTAAAAGGAAATAGAGAGGCTTTTTCTGACCTTTACAACCTCCCTCCCCAAGGCCCTTAGAAGCAGGTCTGCAACCCATTACTGGGTCCAGGGTCCAGATTCAAGCAACTAACAAAGACAATCCTAAAGACCTAGAACAGTTGAAACAAGAATCAAAGAAAATGGGGAAGACTGAAAATCACAGTGCTGGTAGCAACCGGCTTCTTTTCATCCAGAACGAATTGCAGCTCTAGCCTAAGCCCAGTCCCACCTCCGGCAGGGAGGAGGCTGGCGGGACTTTCACCAGCCTGTCCAGGAAAATACAGGCCACGCCACAGAAGCTGGTGATCATCCTACTTTGGCAGCACAAGCCAACCCAGGAGCTATTCTGTGGCAGGAATTGGAATCTCCATTTCCCAAAAACAGGGGAGGAAGAGACGGCTGGCCACCGATTTCAGCTACTGATTAGTAAATTCAGCTGGCTAAAATATAACCCTGAGAACAGCTAAAGTTTGAACCTGTCCAAGTCAGAAAGAGGCCAGTAGCCACCATTTTGACTCCCCCCCAGCATGAGGGGAAGCCAGGCTGCCTGAAAATCACAGTGAGAGTAGAGACCAGTTTCTTTTACCCAGATGGGCCTGCGGCCCTAGCATAGGCTTCAGCCCCACCTCTAGCAGGGAGGAAGCTGACAGGCCCTGCACCAGCCTCTCCGGGTAACTGCAGGTACATTTGGCTGGCACAGACTGAGTAATCGAAAGTCAACCAGGGCAACTGTGGTCATCTTGGACCTGCACTGCATAGATTGCTGCCCACACCTGCAGCTCCATACCCGCCCCAGGCAGGGGAGAAAGGGGCATGAAGCTTTCAGTCTCTCTGGGCAACTACAATCTAGGCCTGCACAACTTGGATTATTCCACACAGCTGTGGCTCTGTCCCTACCCATGGCAAAGGAAGAAGTTGGGAGAAGCCTCATGGGTCTTTCAGGCAATGAGGGCAGCTTGAGCCTCCACAGCTTACAGCACCAACTACATCCTTGGCTCCTACTACACAACAAGCAAGGGAGAAAGGGCAAGAAGCCCTAAACTAAAGAGAAAAACTGCACCCAGAATAAATAGTAAGCCAGATGCCAAGACAACAAAAAATTACAATCCACACCAAGAAACAGGAAGATATGGCCCAGTTAAAGGAAGAAGATAAGCCTCCAGATGACATAAAGGAGTTGAGACAACTAATCGTAGATGTTCAAACAAATCTCCTTAATAAATTCAATGAGATGGCTAAAGAAATTAAGGATATTAAGAAGACATTGGATGAGCACAAATAAGAATTTGAAAGCATACATAGAAAAATAGCGGATCTTAAGGGACTGAAAGGTGCGATAAATGAAATTTAAAATACACTGGAGTCATATCATAGCAGATTTGAGGAGGCAGAAGAAAAGACTGGTGAGCTTGGAGAAATGGCCTCTGAAAGTGAACATACGAAAGAACAGATGAAGGAAAGATTGGAAAAATTTGAACAAGGTCTTAGGGAACTAAACGACAGCAAGAGACGTGCAAACATACGTGTCATGGGTGTCCCAGAAGGAGAAGAGAATGGAAAAGGGGCAGAAGGAATATTTGAAGAAAAAATGGTAGAAAATTTCCCAACCCTATTGAAGGACATAAATATCCATGTCCAAGAAGCACAACATACTACCATCCAAAAATATCCAAATAGACCAGCTCCAAGAAACATACTAATCAGAATATCAAACACCAAAGACAAAGAGAGAATTCTGGGAGCAGCAAGAGAAAAGGAATGCATAACATATAAGGGATACCCAATAAAATTAAGTACTGATTTCTCACCAGAAACCAAGGAGGCAAGAAGACTGTGGTATGATATATTTAAGATACTGCAAGAGAAAAACTGCCAACCAAGAATCTTATATCCAGCAAGACTTCTTTCAAAAATGAGGTCGAGTTTAGAATATTCACAGATAAACAGAAACTGAGAGAGTTTGTAACCAAGAGACTGACTTTGCAGGAAATACTAAAAGGTATGCTACGGCCTGAAAACAAAAGACAGGAGAGAGGCCTGAAAGAGAGTCTAGAAATAAAGAGTATATCAATAAAAGTAACTAAAAGTATCAACAGAGTGGTGAAAATAAAATATGGTAGATAAAACCCAAAAATTTAGGAATAAACTTAACCAATAATGTAAAGCACTTGTATTCAGAAAACTACAACTCAATGTTAAAAGAAATTAAAAAAAAAAAAAAAAAGTCCTAAATAATTAGAAGAAGATTCCATGCTGACGGATTGGAAGTCTAAATATGATTA
>JAQZBX010026428.1:0-28949 GCA_029593785.1 Cabassous unicinctus | reverse complement strand
GAAAAAAAAAAAAAAAAAAAAGCATGCCCTCTGCATGCTCCTGGGGTGGATGAGCAGGTATTACATGAAAAAACCATGCTAGCATTCCAACAACCCTAAGCTTTTTAATACCTTCCTTTTTACTTTTCTAAGGAAGTTCTAGCATTTTAATCTAATTGATTTAGTCTAGTTTTGGGTCCATTTTTCAGTCAATCTATCAAATAAAATGTCAAAGCCATAACAGACTCTAGCTTATAACAGACTCCAGAATCTCTGGTTAGTGGGCTTAACCACCAATATATTAGACTTGATGCAACATTATATTCCTTCCTTCTTTATCTCATACTCTTAAGATGAATCCCCACACATATTCTCTATATCTCTATCTATATAAAAAAGGAAAAATCATGCAATTATCTTGGTGAATATTGCACCTACTTACAGGTCAAAATTTGTTCCTTACCTTTTGGGTCCTGCTGGGACTTAAGTCTTGTTATAGGTCTAGCAGTAGTGCATTCCAGAGCAACTACACCGGGGAGATCATTACAGGTTCTTCAGGAAAGAGAGACTAACCTTCCCAGGCAGGGGAGGAATACTGCTTTCACTGGCAAAGCAGGCCCAAAAGAATTTAGGGTATTGAAGTCATCAGAATCTGCTCATATAACCCATCCCAATTTTCAGGATCTTATTCCTTCCAAATCAATGCCATACCTGTGAGGAAAAAGAGCCTTCAAAGTTGAGCATTCACTTTGCATTATAATTCAGACAACTGTAGGATTAGATTTTGGGTTTAGTTTTCGAAAATCTTGGTCCCACAGTTACAGGACAGAAGAATTTACAAAATGGCAGTCATAGAAGCTTTCAGGTCCTAGATTTTAGACCTTTATATGGAAATTTAAGGCACTCAATTCATCTTTTTCTTGGCCCATGTTCTCCAGCATACTTAAAGGCAACCAACTAACACCATTACACTCCATATTTTCACTAAAATGTTCTAAGGCAGCAAATACATTGTTACCCAGAGCCTGACCTTCTGAAGGCACACAGTTACAGATATCAAAAGGCCATAAATTGAGCAACTGTTTTGCTGCTGCATGCCGTAAATTATCAATGCCCCCTTTATCACTGGATACAGGCTCATTAATGCCTTTAAACTTAATCACATCAGAGAACCAATTTCAGAAAACCCAGAACCAACGTGGAGGACTCATCCTTAAGATTTTGTTTCTCTGGAACCACTCCACTTCCATTACTAACTTTTGTATCAGTTAGGATGTAATCTGGGAAAGAGAACCAATAGGATAGTATATAAATCCTATATCTGTATACACACACACACACAGAGGGAGGGAGGGAGATGGGGAGAGAGAAAGAGAGAGAGAGATTTGCTACAGGGATTTGATCTCATGTAATTGTGGGAGATGGGGTCAGTTAGGCAGTCTCTATGAGGCCTTTGTCTTTACATCTGATGGTGGAAGCTTAAGCTAACAGAAGGACAGTCAGAGTCAGGAAGGGAAGATCAATATAAAGCTGGAGCCCATAAGCATGAGCTGGAACTCACAAGGACTGTCTGCTCGTGTCAGTTCTTGTTGCCTCTGACTGTGGTAGTATGTTGCAGAAGCTGAGACTTTTAGCACAGAGCTAGGCACACACCTACCCCAGGTGTCGGAGAAGCTGAAACAAGGCCCCAGACGTATTGGAATACTTGCAGGTCTGGCCACTGTCTTCTGCCAACTACATGCATCAGCAGATCAGTAATGTGTGTGAATTAACAAAATGGCTGCTGTTTCCCTTAGGCCCTCTAAATTTTTCACAACAATCTCTCTTGGGCCCTCTGTACCTAGAAACATATAAGGGAATTCTGGGAAATGTAGTTCAGCCTAGCTAATTTGACATACTGCAAAGCCCCATACACCCTGAGAAGAAATCAGAAAGCATAACTTTTCTGAGGAGATTTTGACAGTGGATAGAAAGTGGAGGATGTAAAACAGTATTGAATGACCAAGAAGACAGAAGGCTAAAAGCAAACATACTTAGTAGGGAAAGTAAACAGCTTAAGGGAAACCTGTGTAGCAAAAATCGAAGTTTATCTACTTTATTTTACACTATATTGGCTTCTAATTTTCTTTATTGATATCTTATCCAAAATGACAGTTTGTTTATTTCCCATAAATTCTGGTAAAGATGTCTTTTTCTCACGGAAAATGGACATAGGTGGGCTATGTGATTCCTACAGTTAAGAATGCAGCCTTAGACTACTCCCTCTTTCATTCCTTTGAGAGATTCCTAGAAAACTATTTCTTCATTTGCAAAAATAATAATAGGCTTACCTATATATCATAGAATTACTGAGTTTATTAAACATATAATGAATGCAAAATTTGAATCAATCATTAAGAATAACTAAATAACTAAATAATAATTGAAAAGTAAATTAACAATAATTATGATTAGATCATTATGTTCCTACAGTATTATTTACTTCATTTTCATTGTGGATTATAAAAACTAATATTATTGTGTTACTAATATCTTTACTAATGATATTAGTAAATAAATATGACTTGTTTTAAAGATTACATTCTCTAAACCCTTTGCGTTTTCGGTATAGAGAATAACAATGATACTCTCTCAATTGTGAAATTTCCACTTAGAAATAACCAGTTGCACATTGCATTTCCCTTCCCATCATTACCCCAACTTTTTTCTCTCCAAATCCAAACTGAAATACTTAAGTACCATTTATTGAATAATTTTTTTGTAACAGACACATGGCTCATTGATTGGGCTCTCCAAAATTGAAGGTGGGGAAAGCATGGCTTTACTTGTCATTAACGCTCTGTATTAGTCAGCCAAGAGAGTGCTGATGCAAAGTGCCAGAAATCTGTTGGCTTTTATAAAGGGTATTTATTTGGGGTAAAAGCTTACAGTTATAAGGCCCTAAAGAGTCCAACTCAAGTTTACTTCCTTACCAAACTCTGTCCCCATGTGTGGAAGCAAGATGGTGGGTGACATCGGTGAGGGTTCAGCCTTCCTCTTCCCTCTTAGGGCTCTGTGGGTCCAGCTTCTTCTGACTGTAGGCTGGCATAAGTCTCATCTTCCCGGGGCCCGTTTCTTTCTGAGCTCAGGTGCTCTGTTCTCTTCAGCTGTAAACTACCAAGCTCATCTCTCTCCCAGGCCCCAGCATCAAGTTCTCTCCTCTTCTGTGTCTATGGAGCTCTCTATCTCTGTGTATCTACTTTCTGTGCTCTTGATTGAGTGTCCATTTATTAGCCCACCAAGGTGGGGGGGACTCAACCCTGAACACCCAAATGACATGGTCAAATCAAAGCTCTAATCTTGATTTAACCAAGTAAAGGTAAAACCTTTGAATTTAAATCAATCAGAGTATCATGACTAGAGGAACAGGCCAGTTTACAAACATAATAATAAATATGGAATTCATAAATAATATCAAACTGTCATAGGCTCTAATAGTGTTTTCAAAGGCCATCTCCTCCTTGAGTTGGGCAAAGAATGAGG
The DNA here is from genome assembly GCA_029593785.1 of Cabassous unicinctus. Taxonomy (NCBI): domain Eukaryota; kingdom Metazoa; phylum Chordata; class Mammalia; order Cingulata; family Chlamyphoridae; genus Cabassous; species Cabassous unicinctus. The sequence continues at coordinate 25,448 of JAQZBX010026428.1, read as the reverse complement.
AACAGAAAAGTAAAATCAGGGGAAACATAGGGAGCCAAGGGAACACATGATAGAGACACTTCAACAGTCTTGATGGGTCAGATAAGTTTTCAAGAGTTCTAAGCTAAAGTTCTAAGTTCTAAGCTGAAACCTGAAGAATGATTTAGACTCAAGAAAAGGTAATGGAGGAGGATAAGAGAAAGATATTCTCCAGAGAGAAAATAGCATGTGCCATGCCTGAAGATGAAAAATCAAAAGAGCTTTTCAAGAAGCCACAAATAGTTAAACAGGTCTGGAGTGTAGATTATGAAGTTATGAGTGGTGATATGAGAGAATGTAAAGGTAAGAAGAGGTCTTCTACAGAACAGAACCAAGCTGGAAGATTGTACTCTATCCTCTATCCTAAATGGATCAAGAGATACTTACTGAAACGGTAGATTTGCCAGGCCTTTAGTGCACTGATTAGATGGGAGGAAGAAATAAGATAAGTCATCAGTCCCACTTGGGCAACTGGGTGGCTGGTGGTGCCAATCACTGAGTTAGGGAAAGAAAGAAGAATAGCTAAGTTTTCTCACAATATCCTTTGCATTAGGATTATTATATCCAACTTAGCCAAAGTCCAGAGAAGTTAAATAACATCTCAAAGTCACAGGTTAGTAAGTGGTACAGTCTGTTGGATTATTTTCTAAGTGACTTCAGATTCCATGGTAGTAATGGATGTTGTATATGTTTTCCCAGATCCCCTTTAAGGATTAAAGAACTTATTCTCCCAGCTGCTGGGAGTGTTGCTAGCTGACAGGCCACTGCAGGAAATGACCTATACCACAGATTCTCAAAGTATGATCTCTGGACCACCAGTACCAGCATCAGTTGGGAACTCGTTAGAAATGCAAGTTCTCAGACCACACCCCAGACCTAACCAGAAATTCTGGCAGTGTGACTCAGCAATCTGTTCCATTAAGCCCTGCAGGTGATTCTCAGGCATAGTAATGCCTAACCTAGACTGATGAGAATTGCCTTGACCAAAGTCCCTCTCCACCCTGTCCCCTTTGTCCCAACTTGGAATAACTCCAAAGGGCTATCTCAGTTTCAGTACTCCTCAAGGATCATTTGAGATCTTGATTGAGATTGCATTACAGCCCAATGTGTCTGTCTGCCCAATTCTGCTTCCTTGCTTTTTTCCATGGGTGTTTATTCTGAATGCTAATCTCTGTCTCATTTTATCTCCTCAGGAACCCAAACATCAAGAGTTGGTACCCAGGATGGCCAGAGAAATCAAGATGGGATATTGGAAATTGAAAACGAGGACCCTATTAGGTAAAAGATGGAGTTCCTGGCAAAAGGTAGCAGTGAAGTTGCCAAATACTCCCTGGTGCTGAAAAGGATTGGTATAACAGTAGAAGGAAATGTCACTCATGGGTGTGATATATCAGACCTTTGAGAGATGTGGGGGAAATTATAAGGATAATGGAATTCTATGGTTATTTCTGGGGACAGTTGATGCTTTGGAAAAAGTAATGAACAGTTGGGAGTAATTAATCAGCAATGGGCTAGATATGAAAGCCAGGAGTCATCCTTGGCAGCATATGAAGAGACAATCATCTCTTGCAGCTGGATGGCTTAGAAGCTGAAAACCAGACCCCAAATTTAATAGCATAGCAGAGCTCCAAAGTGGGTTGATTTCTTAACTTAAGAAAGTCTGCTATGTCAGAATCAGGAACTTAATTGAGAAAGAATGGGATCCTGAGATATAGGATGCACTGGAAGATCTCAAATCCCCAGATTCCAGTAAAGCCTCTGGACATGCAGAAGTTGCCCACTCATCTCTATCCCAAGTTTGCACTTCCCCATTGCTTAAGGAGAATGAAGAGGCCCATGCCTTGCTAGATGACAAAATACATGCTCAAAATTTACCCCACCTTCTTCCAGGCCTCCAGAACAATTATTAGAGTTAAAATTACAACATACTATAGCATACTTCTGCTAATGAAGGAGTAGGACTATTCTAAAAAGGATATACAAGACCTCGTCAGCATAAAACAGAAGAAACTAGGAGTGCTAGAGAGGATGTGGAGAGATAGGAACATTTATTCACTGTTGGTGAGAAGGCAGAATGGTACAGCCACTGTGGAGGACTGTTTGGCAGTTCCTAAGGAAGTTGAATATAAGCTTGTCACATGACCCAGCAATACCACTACTGGGTATATACCCAGAAGAACTGAGAGCAGTGACACGAGCAGACATCTGCACACTGATGTTCATAGCAACATTATTCACGATTGCCAAAAGTTGGAATCAACCCAGGTGTCCATCAACAGACGAATGGATAAACAAACTATGGTCTATTCACATGATGGAATATTATGCAGCTGTAAGAAGAAATGAAGTTGTAAAGCACATGACAACATGGATGAACCTGGAGGATATTATGTTGCGTGAAGCAAGACAGATACAATAGGACAAATACTGTATAATTGTGTTACTATGAACCAAATATATTGTGTAACAGATTGCATGATTCAAAAAAATTTTATATGTATCCAGTACATTTAATCGAGAAATGTATGTTTTATTCAACTGTGTTTTCTTTTCAGTTTTTCATTGTTTATATTTTCAATAATTAAATATACAAAATAAAGTAAAAAAATATAGATAATAGAAAAAAATAAAACAGATGCTAAAAGTTCTGAATCAAGAGAGGCAGAACTTAAAGTTGAATAAGGAAGATATAGGATCATTCTCTGGGTATAAGATTGAAGACCCAGGCAAGGACTCTAGGAAACAATGTTAACAGGCTTGGAGGAAACAATGGCCCTCACTAAGAGAAGTGGGAAGTTCAGAATTGCCAAGGCAGTTGATAGAAAAAGGAAACAGAGGCTCAGAGAAATCAGCAAGCAAGGGTGGATAGATTATGTAAAGCTGACCAACTATGTTCTGGGATACTCCATTTATCAAAGCAATAAGGAATGCTCTGGTGAGAGGGCCATCAGCATCATGAGAAGCTCATTGGTGACTCTAACAAGCCAGGCCTGGAGATGTTACAGAACTAGGCTCCCTAACAGCAGTGCAATGATAAGATCCTAAAATACAAGGTCGTTGGTTTCCTCTTAACAGTTCTTAGCCTACATGCTACTAGTTGATCTTGACCTGGGAACAGGGCTTCTTATAAGTATGCACCAGTGTAGCCATTCAGCTAGTTAAAATGTTGAAATACTTCTGCACTGGTTGGTAAAGAGCCACTGTTCTGAGCACCTTGAGCTCCCAATTGTCAGGGTCCTATATCCCCAGTGACTAAAGTTTTCATGCCTGGCATAGCTCTAAACAGGACCCCGGGTTGGTCCTGTTTGGTAGGCGCCTGGGTCATATTGGTTGTTTAGCATTTTGATATTTTAAATGGTCTTAGTCTATTAAGCCCATTTTATGAACATTTAGAAAAAACACTTAACTGTTCCTTTCTATTACTAAAAATGTTATATATGTTTCTATGTATTAACTACTTCAAAGCCATATAACATCTTTCTGTATTATGATATATTTACAACACTTATTTGAAGGGAAGGGGGAAAAGGGGGCAAAGGTGGAATGAAAAAAAGAGATGACATGTTCCCTGGTCACAATCCATGTTGAGAAGATCAAAATGCATAAGCGATATTTTAATTCTTAAATTAATTCACAACGAAGAAACAGTTCCAATTTTACAAAACCTTACAGTGTATATTAGAGCATCACTTTGAATCTAAAATACTTTTAAGTTTTCAATAAAACATTCATCTAAATCCCCTCATTTGCTGATCTATTATTGAAAATCATTGTAGGCAATAAAAACGTATTTAAATAATTCTTCCAAATCAAACAGACCCCAGCCAAATATTTCCCAAAGTGTGAAACAACAAAGGCAATAGATGAAAGTGAACCAGTGATGCTGTTTAGAATTTTTGCTTAATGTTTTGCAATTGCCCAAATATTAGTAACCTGAGAGCTGAATCTTTTTAAACCTGCCAAATCTGTGTAAGCTTTTAAAAAATAAAAAGCTAAACAGAGATTTAGCAAAACACTGTTGGGGATTGAATCATGGCCCCCACAAAAGGCATGTTCAGGTCCCAAACCCTGGTCCTGTGGGTGTGAACTCATTTGTAAATAGGACCCTTCAAAATGTTATTAGTTAAGGTGAGCCCGAACTGAATGAGGGTGAGCCTTAATCCAATATGGCTGAAGTCCTCATAAGCAAAGGAAACTGGACACACAAAGAGAAGACATGGGGAGATTCCAGAAGAGAAAGGAGAGGGCACCACCATATGCATTGTCATGGGATGGAAAAGCCAAAGAACCCCAAAGATTGCAGGCCAGCCAGAAGATATCAACTCCAGGAGGGAGCAAGTCTTCTAGCCTCTGAAACCGTGAGCCAGGAACAAATTCCTGTTGTTAAGCCAATCCATTGTATAGTATTTATTTTAGCAGCTGGGAAACTAAAACATACATGGTAGGGCACAATATCAATCTGGTAGAAGGAACTAGACAATTGAAGACAGTTTAGGATTATTATTTCTATGTATTGCTAGAGGCCATATCCTAAAGTGGATTCACTGCAAAGAATTTTTCTGTGCATATTAGACTGCAAGTGTTACTTTATCATCTATTCAGACACTAACAGAAATTGTTGAATGAGTGGATTAAGATGGGGCATCTCATACTACCAGTTTGAATGGACAAGGAAGCAAAATGTAAATCAACTAAAAGCAGGGACTCTTTTATTGTCATAGTTATGAGGAAAATTTTAAAGGCTAAAAAAAAAAAGTATTGAATCATCAGTTAGGGAACTATTTTTTTTTCTTTATGCAGTATGAAAATGGGAGCAAAATATCCTCAAAATATTGCTTGTTCACTGAAATTTAGACTGCTATCCTACTACTGTTAGAAGTAAGAATAGGAAGCATAAGAAGACTATTTTCTTATAGAAACTGATTGCAGTTTACCTCAGCTTAATTTTTTTCCTGCTTGTAATCTGCTATGTCTTATTTTCTTTTTTATCTGTACAATGAGGATTATAATAATACAAACTTTTTAAATTTGGGGAGAGTTAATAGATGCCTAATGGTTAAAAATATCACCTGGTACATTATTGCTCAATAATTATTAGCTCAATAATTATTAGCTATTGTTATTTTGTCAAAGGAACAATGAGAAGCTTCATTTCTTCCAGTAGAATAGTTTTGCTACCTCTTAGGCAAAATAAGATCTTATGGCCTTGGAACCTAACTAATTTTTATAACACCAAGTTGATAGGAAAATGCATTCTCTCTTCCAAGCATCCAATGTATACCATTTGGGAGCATATATGTGTTTTTTGTTTGGGGACAGTCTGAGTCAAAGCAGGGTGTGAATGGGTACCCAAGGAGAGTCAACTGTGTCTATACTACACTATGTTTTTTAAAGTTTTTCAGATGACAAGATGCCCATATTTCTTACCTTTCTTAATTTATGAAAGAGAGCAAGAGGCAAAGAGTTGAGAGAGCAATCTGGCTAGGTAGGCAAGTGCTAGATCATGCCTTTCCTTACAAGCCATATAAAGGATTTTTTTCCCTCCTAAAATCAATGGTGAGCCACAAGTGGATTAAGCAGAAAATGATACTATGATTAGATATATTTATACAAAGATCCTTCTGGCAGCCATATAGAGAGTTAATTGGTGAGGGAGTAAGTAGTTGGGAAAATATGAATGTGGGGAAACTGGTGGGTGGTTATTGCAGCAGTCTGGTGAAAGATAATTCCTTGAGCCAACTGTGGTTGTGGTAAAGATGGAGGGCAGGGCAAAGGACATGGGATTTTCTTTCAGAAGATTGGATTATAATCCAAGTTACTGTAGTAATATCTCTGACTCTGTTTCCACATTTGCAACTTGACAATGCTGTAGTTGCCATACATGGTATCAGTGAGGATGGAAGGAAATTTTGACACAAGGAGCCCGAATAATGGCCCAAGTCCACCCCTTTAGAAAGAGGTGGTGCCAAGAGTTAAATTCAAACCCTCTGAACCTCACAACTTCTCCATGTGTGGGCTGTCTTGAGAGTCAAATGAGCTGGTGCTTATAAAATGCTTACAACCACACGGCATATTTCAAGGTCCCACTAAATGCTACCTATTGTTGTGGTTGTTAAATAAAAGAAATCCTTTATTAATGTTAAAGCCCATGCCAACTGAGTTATAATGTGATCCATCAAGCAATTCCCACACCTGGGTGTCAGTCACACTTATATAACAGGATAGTTTTAAAGTTCTTTTTGCAAGTATTTGACCATGGTTTTAAAGAGAAAGGGCAAAGATGCATCATCCTGTTTGGAGAGATTTTCCTCTGTAGACTATTGCTGTGTGTTTCCCCTTGCTGGTTGCTATGGTGGTTTTTACAGGGGATGTCAAGAAGGATCAGATCGGGTCTCAATGCTCTTACCTGAACAAACAAGATGTGGGTGGCAGCAGCTTCCTCTCCTGAGTGGGATCAGCCCTCAGATAGGACTCAGTCCTCTATCCTTGTCCACTGGCTTATCCACTGAAAAGGATATGCAATGCCAGTACCATTAACTCACTACTATGCAGTATTCTAATGAAGGATTTAGCCTCAGTGCTAACTAGGAAGATGGCCCCAAAAGATAACTGAGCCCTAGTCAGTGTTGGGGCTGCTGGGGGACAAATTTAATTGGTTTTAGACCATGTTTTGAGACCCACCATACCTCTCTTAACTTCACCATAAAGAATAAGCAAAGCAAATGAACTTAGGAACCCAGTACCAACGCTAGACCTCAGAGGGATCTTTATCATTACATGTTTTGCTCTTCACAGCCATCGGAGACATTTGAATGCTCGGGACTATGAGAAACCTTCCATATTAGAAGTAGGAATGACAGATTGGGGGGAGGATGCTTGGTGCCTTTTCTTCCCTTTCCTTTTTGTTCACACACTCTTTAAAAAATGAGCCTTCCTTTTTTAAGCACCAGGTGTTAAAGAGTGCTTAATTAGGTTAAAATGTGGGGGTAGGGCTAGGAAGAATTGAAATAGGCTGTCTGTAAATTGTTACCCCAGAATCTGTTCTGCAGTCTTTATGCTCTGTGCTTTCAAAAGTTCCTTGCACAAAGTACACACTCAAAACATATTTGTGCCGCTGATTAATTGCAACATTTGAAAGGGATGTAAGGGTCCCAGCAGTTTCAGTTCCAGGAGAGTTGAGTCATTTGTCCTTGCCTGAAGTTCACAATGAACATGCCACCAGTGAAAAGCTCATATGCATGAAAATTGTGCATTGTACCATGGAAGTTCATGTGGAAATAAAACCTGAAATGTGTAGCCCAAATGGTGAATTTTCCATCTGCAAAAAAAAAAGGAAAGAAAAGAAAAAAAAAAGGTCCATAATGTGAGTCAGCTAGAATATATCATAAATAGTACTGTTAAAGAAACTGCAGTGAAATGGGCCGGGTTACATTTTCACAGAACATCTGCCTCAGATGCTATAACCTCTGCACCTCTGTCACTTTACCTAAATGTCTATTCCATCCTTTATCTGCCCATATAGTTTATTGAATAATTGAGAAAATGTTCTCTGCATCTCTTTTAAATACCTGTAATTCCCAGGAGCTTCCAGTACTATCATATTATGAACTAAAAGCAAAATGCAAATTCTGATGTGTTTCACAAAAGCACAGAGTTGATGATAATAAAAGGAAAGAAAAGAGTAGCCTATTCCTATTGTTCAAAGAGATGCACAAAGAGCAATGAATAGAAATAATAAATCCCAGCTAAATGCAACACTTCTCGGTGATGCAGAAGGAGGCATACCGATTAGAACTAAGGCAGGTATAGCTATTAATTAAATATAAAACTGAATTTGCCACTTGAAGGTAAAGCTTCAGCACAGCCCTGCAAGATCTCCCCAGAACTGGCCTGGCTATTCAAGAGAGAAAAGGAATAAAGCATTATGGTACCACTGAAGGCAAGGAAGACTTTTAAAAAAATCGGTATGAGACTCCTAGCTTCAAACTTAAAATGTGTGTGACAATTGAAGGAAGCTAAGTGTCAGATATTGCTGTGTTGACTGCCTAGCCAAGCCAGGAAGACTAAAATGGAGTTAAGCTAATAATGCGGGAGCTTTTCACCATAATCTTTTGTACTCCAGGTTCCTTCAGCTGTAACATGTCTGTAACTGTGTCTCCTGTTGGGCTCAATTGTGCTTGTTGAATCCCTTTCTTCTTTCAACACAGCATGGATTCTGAGTTGTTTCATTTGTGTTCTGTTGTATAATCAGAATTTTTAAAAATAAAGCAATAAGAATATTTGATTTTATATAGAAGTCTACCGAAAAAATGCCTATGAAAAGTGTTAAGTACCTAATTTTTATCCCCTGCCCCCAATTATATGTATTTATTTTTTCTATAGCATCCACATTTAAAAATGCCTACTACACTGAGTCAAACATAGTGTGAACATTTATTAGAGGAAGACTTATTAAGTTTTTAAAATGCTTAGTAAATTTTATATTCCTGCATTTAGAGTAAAAAGGATGGAATTATAGGATTTGAGAGTATAATGAGCCTTAGAGAACATCCCTCCCACAGCATTTTGCAGGGGAAAGAAAGGCTCACTTAGGTTAAAGAGGCAACGTTCTTTTGCAAAAGGGGCAGGGCTTGGGAGTCAGACAATGCTGAGTTCAATTCATGACTCCATAATTTACTAGCTGGGTGACCTCGAACTGGTTACTTAATACAGGAGAGCCTTGGTTTCTTCAACTGGAAAAGGTGTAATAATGCCTCTCTTGTGAGGATGAAATTAAATAATCACACAAAGGGTCTAGCACATGACAAGGTGCATAGTTAGCACTCAATATCCATACTTTGCCCCTCTCTCTTTGCCTGGGGTCACACCCCCAGTCAGTGGCAAAATGGAGATCATAATGCAGGTTTCCTCATTCCCAGTCCAATACCCCTTACACTACACTACTTCTCATCCTCGATTAGCTGGGTTAGCTGTAGTTGATCTGTTCAAAGACACCCTCCTCACAGAAGCCCAAAGAAGCAAAGGTTTCAAATCCAGTGACAGATAAGGAGTTGCAGAGAAGGAGAGGGCAGAGGAGCCAAGCCCCCTCTTTACAAGTTCCTGCTGGGACTGTAGCACACCTGAGAGTAAGGCTTTGCTCCTTCTCCATTCTCCATGAATTTAATAGTAAGTTGGCTCCAGCCAACTTTGAAATAGGTGAGTTCTCTAAATATGGCTGCAGCCGCTGAGCAAGGCAAGCAATATCCCTCAGCACCAATAAATAAATACACTGAACATATCCTAAGAAACAAAGGTCAAAATTTTCATGTTCCCATGTAGTCATTATGTCAGAATGCTCTAGTAAGGAAAAGGGGTTAACATTTATTGAGCACCCACCAGGAATGAAGCATTGTCTTCAACCGGACTGTGAAATAGGTGTTATTACCCCCATTTACAGATATGGGCTCAGAGAAATTAAGGAAATAACCCAGGGAAAATAGGGTAGTAAGTGTCAATGCCAGAATTTGAAGCCAGATGCATCTGACTTCAAGCTCACCTGGTTTACAGCATTCACAGCCTCCCAGAATTGTTCACTTGAACACATATGGGCTAAAACCTGTTCAAATGAAGCTTTAAGTATGTGTAGTTGGGATTATAGTAATCTGATCCTAAAACAGTGAGGCTGCCCAATGTGTTTAAAGATGTACTGCGCAGACTGTGTCCCACGACCCATGACACAGGTACAGCACTACCTAGAAGAGGATTTTATTTGGGGAAGGACCCAACTGTGAGTGGATGAGGAAGATTATACTAGGAAACATTTAGTAATTACAGTCATACTTGGTACTCGACTGCTTTGAAACTCGTCGAATTTGGTACTCGATGCATTTTCACGTGAAAATTTTGTCCTGGTACACGTCGTTTGTTTGGTACTCAATGTGCAAGCTAGAACTTGTCAGTATTGATTGCCTCATGACTCGCTACACTTTCCAGCAGAAACCAAAGGATCACGCGTTAGCCATGCGGCAGCTTTTGTCCTGAAAACCTCCCACTGCAGTCTTATCTTAGCTTCTGTGGTCATTTTGTGTATTTTGGTGGGTTCTTTTTCTCATCATGGGTCCTAAGAAAATGAGCAGTGAGTGCTGAGCAGAAAAGAAAATTACTTCACATCACCATTGAGAAAAAAAAAAGAAAAAGAAAAAAGAAAGAAAGAAAGAAAGAATAGGTAATTATGAGAGCTGTATTCACATTATTGATCTTGCTAGGGAATACGATATGCCTAGAACAACGGTCTCCACCATCATTAAGAATAAAGAAGCGATTTTAAAAAGCTGATGTTATGAAAGGAGTTAAAGCGGTAACAAAGCAGCATTCCCAAACACTTGAGGAAGTTGAAAAGCTGTTATTAATTTGGGTAAAAGAGAAGAAGTTAGTGGGCAACAGTGTGTCGGAGGACATGATATGTGAAAAAGCAAGTGTTGCATGCCGATCTTTTGAAAAACAAATCAGAACTGAGTGATGAGAGTATTGAAGTTTTTAAGGTCAGCCAGGGCTGGTTTGATAATTTTAAAAAGGGGGCCGGCATCCACAGTATTGTGAGGCAAGGCGAGGCAGCCAGTGTTAATAAAAAGGCTGCTGATGAACTCATCAGTGAACTTCAAGGCTACGTACAGGCTGAGGGTTTTATTCCCACCAAGTTTTTAACTGTGATGAGAACAGAGTTTTTTAGGGGAAAAAAAATGCCAAGTAGAACCTACATCACAAAAGAGGAGAAGGCATTACCAGGCCAGAATTTGTGGCCAGAAGCAGTGACTCAGAGACTTCAAAGGGTTTGAGGCTGACCTCAAGCCTGCAGCTACAGAGGGTACAGTTGTGCAGGATGTTGCATCTTTGAGCCAATCATGGGTCTGGAGGTCGATGCTGCTGATGCTGAGGAGTCAGTGGAGGAACATCGTGAAGAGCTCAGCCCTGAGGAGCTGCAGGAACTACAGAAGGAGCAGCAACAAGAGGTGGCTGAGGAGATCCCTTCAGGTGAGGAGGAGATAAGGGAGGATGCTCTCAGTTCCTTGATAAAAGAAATGTGTGCAAAATGGGCAGAAGTTCAAAACTTTGTGGAGAAGTATCATCCAGACAAAGCTCTGACAAGCAGAAATGTGAATTTATTGAATGACCAAACAATTTCACACTTCTGAGGAATTCTGAAAAGATGGAAGCAGTCCTCATTGGATAAGTTTTTAGTGAAGGTGATAAAGAGTGTGTCAGAGCCTGTGGAGCAAGTTGAAAAAAGGCAGAAAAGAGAAAGAACACCTGAAGTGCAAGTGCCCGATGTTCTGTTGGAGGAGGACTCTCCTTCCAAGCAACACTCCCTGTAACCTCTCCTCCTCACCACTCTCCTCCCACCATCCCATTAGGCCATGGACTCTTCTCAGTACAGGTAAGTGTAAAGTTTTTATTTCATTTAATCTAAGTATTTATTAATTTTTAGGTTTATTGCTCATGTAGCGTAATGATATACAACCCTATCATTTTACATATTACCTTAAAAATGTGCCTTGTCTTTGGTTTGGGAATGCATTAAATTTATTTACATTATTCTTTTTGGGAAAAATTTGCTTGGTACTCATCATTTTTGGTACTCGTCATGCCTCCCCAAACCAATTAACAATGAGTACTGAGTTACCACTGTATATTTTATAGGAAGACATGTTTTCTAATCAGTTTTATAAAACCTACTGGTCAGAGACTCTAGAATACATTCACTATGAAAAGTCAGGAGATCAATTTCCCCTTGTTTATTTATCAAATGAAGCTAAATAAGTAACCAAAAAAATAAAAATAAAAAATGAGAAATCAGGACACAAAAATTGGAAAGAAAAAAAAAAAAGATTTGGAAAGAAAAAGAACAAATTAAATTTACCATGTATATTAGAAGATCCAAACAATAGAATCAATCTAAAATGTGTAAGCAATTCATTTTTTGTTTTTGTTTTTGTTTTTTTTTAACCAGGAGGTCCCAGGGATCGAACCCAGGTCCCTCCATATGGCAGACGGACACCCAACCATTTGTGCCTCATCTGCCTCCCTATTATTTGTTTTTAAAAAATAATTTTTTGATAATTGAGAAGTGATTTGATATAGTTCAGGGTGAGTGATGAGTGTGTGCTCCGCTTTCCTGTGAATTATCCAGATCCTGTAGGGACGTCATGAAAGCTGTATCCATACAAGTTTGGACCCTGTAACAAGAACTAAGAAAACCATCTGCGCTTAAGCAGCCGGGACTGATACGGTGGTCTATCAGGAACCCCGTTTACCTTTTGCTCTGCAGTGCTTGACACCTGGTTTCTATGTCCTGGGTGGAGATGTCTTCCTTTTCCTACCTTCACATCTGCATTCCAAGAGGAAGGAGGAAAGGGGAAGGCAGGGAAGACTTCTTCCCTTTAAGGATATTTCCTGAGAGTTGTACATACAAGGGAGGCTGGGAAATGGCCTCAGCTAAAATTCTATTACTAAGGCAGAAAGGAAGATCAGGTAATGGGACCAACTACTATGGAGGCTCAATCTGCTATCCACGCTGCGGCTCTTAATGGGGCAATTTGAAAATGACTCTGTCTGAAACTGTTTCAAGTTGTAAAAATTTCAAAAATTTTGTAGGACACGGCCATTGACTACTGAGCAGGACATACTCCAGATGCGCACACTGAGCACTGTGTTAAGGCCAGACAAAGCTAGGGCAGATAGATGACCCTTGTGGATCCTTTCTAAAAAGCTGTGGCATCAGCTTCTTGCTTCATTTCTCTGGAAGCTGTTACAACCAATAAGTTGTAAAGATCGACAAAGATTTTCCAATAAGTAAGATTGTCGTTTATATTTTTTAAAATATTACATAATGCTTTTTAAAAGAAAACAAGTGTGCATCATAAATTTTTATGTAGATAAGAAAATTTATAAATAAATGCAGCAATTGTCTTTTACTAAACATTTAAGGGTTATGTAAGGAGTTATTTGTTCCTAAGTGACATAAGTTATATAATATATCCTCTAACTTATTTTCATGATATGTATATATGAAACAAGAACATGTTTGCAGACACAGATCATTTAATTAAATCCTCCTAGATACCGTAGAAGGTATGTGTTATCCCCACTTTACATGTAAAACAAAACAAAACAAAACAAAAACAGAGGCTCAGAGCGGATGAAGTCTCTTGTCAAGATCATACAGATCTTAGTAGAAAAGTCAGAGAACACATTGAAGTTTGTCCACTTCCAAAGACTGTGATGTTTCCTATAAGACAGGCCCAAATCTAAACATATCTCACAATGGCTTTCCTGGAATATTTTAAGGCAATTAAAAAGCAAAAGAAAATTAAAGTGAGATGTAGCAGGAAGCGTGGGGCTGTTGCCTCCTTCTCCTCTCTCTTTTCTGACCCATTTTAATCACTTAGAGTAAATGCCTTTTAGCATATTGTGGTGACTAATTTAATCACAAGGCTCTGGCAAAGTATGAAATGTGTAGCAAGGATTTTTTTCCCTTTTCTTGTACACATGATTAATATATGGCAAAAGAATATGAGTTCAAGTTATGAACTGAAATGATATCTGAAAAAAAGTTTATTGAGTTTAGAACTAGATTAATTGATGCTCTTCTGCTTACATTTTTTATTTTCATTTTCAGATCAATAAGATCTTAGGATGCATATTCTATTCAATAACATATTTTTGGATAGCAGACTAGAGGGTGAGAAAATATTTCATTTCTTAAGTGTTCCCAGAATAGCTTTAGAAAAATCTTTAATTTCTGCTTCTTTCTCTGTAGTCCTATAACAGCCAACTTATTATGAATGATGAATGATTAATTATCATTTTTTGTGTTAAGATTATATTGTTTAAAGCTAGCCTATCAGCACCACTAGCATAATATATTTCATTTGCAGCAAATACATTTACATTTAACAAAGTAAATCATTTTTATTTATGACTTTAAAAAACAATTAGGCTTTATTGTTTCATGTTCTAAAACTGTTGGCTGGTGCTGCCCTTTACTGGTTTGCAGTGGTACCACAAATCAAATCTCGTGGTTAGCTGTCAAAGGTGTGAAGATCGCCACATTCTAGTCATTTTTCTAAACATTTGTGAAGATCAGCCAGACAGACATCTGAAATCATTCTTTTTCACCCCAGGGCTGTGCATTATTTGTTCTGTGCTTTTATTTCCCCACTTGAAATAAGGTGTAGCAGAATTAAGATTTCCCATTTGTTCTTTCTATATTATCTTACACACCCAAGTGGTCTTCTGTGTCTTAATGGCAAACAAAACAAAACAAAACTTCATTATGGTCAGTGAATAGCCATTTTCACTGATTTACACATAAATCTGACACATGAAACATAATTAAGAGATGAGAATGAGGCAAATAAATCATGATAAATAAAAATGGGCACCACATCAAAAGGATGCTATAAAACCATTTACAATATTTCTGCTGTCTCAAAGTTTAAAACTTTAAAGGCATTGCCACTCTGTAGAGGTCCTTAAATTGTCATTTTTTAACTTATATTTTATTAAAGAAGTTGTAGCTTTACAGAAAAATCATGCATAAAACATAGAGTTCCCATATACTACCCTATTATTAACACCTTGCATTAGTGTGCTACATTTGTTACAATTCATAAAAGAACATTTTAATAATTGTACTATTAACACTAGTCCATCATTTACAATAGGGTTCACTGTTTGTGTTATACAGTTAGCAAGTGTTGTCATAACGCTGCCTTGATTTACAGCTGTTGGTTTTATATTCTGGTTTATTCTGAAGTGTTACTGTGTCCCTTCCTAATCACATACCCAAATGATATTTAGTATTTCCCATGACCCCAAAGTTAACAAGTTTGGTAAAACAAGACTGGGGCAGAGAAGTCCTCCTCCAGTTTGACCTTGAGCATGATGTTATAGCCTCTGAGCTCTGTGGTGCTCCGGCTCAACCTCTTGCTAGCACTGGACAAAATGTTCCAGTCCTGTGTTCTTAAACATTCTTATAAAGATGTGTAACCAAACTGGGAATCCCATGTGAGTTTCCCTGGTTTGAATTCAGTACCTTAATATGGAACAAGGGATACAATTTGTAGAGTTTGTAAACATGTGGTTATGTGACATCCTAAGTAGGAAAATGAGATTCTTTTTTGCTAAAACAAATATTACTTCATGTGTAGCCCATGTCTTCCCCAGGGGTGCTCAAGGTAATCAATTGAAGTTTTGAATTCAACTGCCTTTCCCATGAAATATTTTTTCCTTTATTACAGAAGTTGAGGTTTACAGAACAAACATGCATAAAATACAGGATTCCCATACACCACCCCACCACCAACACCTTGTATTGGTGTGGAACATTTGTCGCAACTGATGATAGCACATTTAAAAATTGTACTATTAATTAAACTCCATGGTTTAACTTAGGATTCACTGTTTGTATAGCATAGTTCCATGGATTTTTAAAAATTTTTATTCTGTTACCAAATATACAATCTAACATTTCTCCTTTTAATCGTATTCAGATATATATTTCAGCCCATGAAATATTTTTTCCTCTATATTAGTATATGTGGCAAGGATGTTGTAGGAAATGTTATTTAATTACATTCTTTTTCAGGACTCCCAGGAGAAAATCCTGTCGAGTCTTATTGCAAAGAAGAGTAATACTTTTTCTATGTACCTGGATTTTTTAGCAAATATGTTTTATCAATTAATCCATAAGGTTTTCCATTTTTAATTGCCCACGAATAAGCTTGGAGACAAACATGTGGTGCATGGACATTATGCTATGCATTTTAAGCCTCATTCTTCATTTCATTTTGTTTCTGCTCTATTTTGAGGGACACCGGGGGGACGGCAGATTTATATTTTGTGTATCCTTGAAAGTGGCCTGAGAGCCTTTCTGGAACATGGTAATGTCACAAATTAAGAACAGCAAAGGGGATAAAAGAAACTTCTCAGAAAACTACAGAAATGATTATCTCCATATAAAATCAATAATGTTAGTAATAATGTCCTCAATATGTCACTCCAAATCCCCCATATCCTGTTCCACTTTTTCTTCTTTCCATATATGTTTCACTTTCAAAAATAATAAATAATTTACTTAATAATTATATTTATTGTTCATATTCTTTGTCCTCCCACTAGAATGTAAGGTTCATGGGTTCAATCTTTTTTTAACTCACTGTTGAATCCCAAGCTCCTAGAACAAAAGATGTATTTGGCACTCAATAAATATTTGGTTGAATGAATGAAAGGTATGTACATTTTGAACATGTGAATAAAAATAAAAATTAAAATGCTTTATAGGACTGCTTTCATTGTCATCTAATTAATTCTTTTAAATATGCAATTTAAACTGATTGCCTTGCTTAAAATTATTTTTTAAATAAATTCTGTCAGCAAACTCTTTACTATCTCATATATCCATTTTTTTTCCTTTTATCTAAAAAGCTACCATTATAGTATAAAACCATTGTCACCTCCTACCTGGCTTCATACAATCATTTCCTGATTGATTCTCCCTGCTTCTAATATCTCCCTATCCCAATCCATTATGAACATTATTTCCAGATAAAATAGTAAAAACACTATATTATTCATGGCTTTCCCCTATTCATAACTCCATATTATCAAATGGATAAATTCTACACTCTTGACCAGAGACTTAAAGGAGCATTACCTTTGGGCCCATCTAATTTTCTAAACTTAAGTCCACAATTCTCTTACATGATACCTCAGAGTCCTCAGAGTCCCAAGGACTCTGCTTCCCCACTATCTCATGAAGGGGAGCCTGACCTTCCTGGCCCCCCTACTTTTGCTCTTGCTTGGTCTCTTCTTGAAATAACCTTCCTTCCATGAGTTACCAATTCAAACCCTTAACGATCCAGCTCAGTGTTCCATTTCCTTCAATGAAGCATTTCCTGATCTTTGAAGACCAATTGTATTCATTTGTACCCAGGTATTTGTATTTCACTTTTTAACCTCACACTCTGTGATATTGTTATAAAAATCCTAAAGTAAAAATCCTTAAGGGTAGAAATTATGACATATTTCATATTTATTTTTCATAGTATTTGGTACAGTGTTATAAGCATAACAGATGGTCAAAAATGCTTGTTTATTAATTAAATAAATGTCATAATGCATGTTTCAATACTATAATATGGAAAGTCAATAATACCTAACATTTGCAAATTGTTTTTCCCCTAAATAGCACATTTATTCTTCATAGCAGTCCTGGGTATGGTCTTTGGGGTTTTGACTATATGCCATGCTACTTATAGTGACTTTAACTTGAATACATAGAACATATATGCATATATAATACATATATGTAAACTTAAATATTGTTTGATTGATAAGTTTTTTATCTGAAATGTTTTGCAAGTTCTTACCATTATAGATGTCTGATTGTGATAATTCACACGACAGTTTACTTATATTAGCTAGTGGTTTTAAGGAAAGTTCAATAATCACTGACCGATTTTGAAGAAATTCAACTGTAATAAAATGTTCAAAAACTGTTAACATCTTGTGACTGGATCTTATGGTAAATTTTCAGAGAACTGGTGTTTACCAGTCAAGTAATAAATTTCTAGGAGATATTTTGATAGTTTATAACTTATACATATGTTGCAGAAACTGAGCCTCAGTAAGCATGGTTACAAATTAGCTGTATTGTGTAGTAAATGTTTGGTTTCTTCCTTTCTTAAAACTATGATGCTAAAGTCCTTGGCCTTTATTCTATCGAATCCTTTGGGAGAATCAAACATATATTCCACTTCATTCTAATATATAGAAATTTATACACAACTTTCAGAAATCAAAGGTCCTATTCTACAATCACAGAATATGAAGGGTATATGTGTTTATGTCTTAGTTCTCCCACTTTAAAACCTTTCATTTCAATTAATCCCAACCCATAGTAAGACTCAAAATGCAAAAGCTGGAAGGTGCCGTGGGCTAGTGATGCTCAGACTTAAAGGTGCTAAAATAAGAATCAACTGGGGAGATGCTGATCCAGTCAATCTGGGATGGGCCCTGGAATCTGCTTTTTTGTTTGTTTGTTTTTGTTAATATTTTTTTTATTTTTCAGAGCAGTTTGGGTTTACAGAAAAATTGCATGGGTTGTACCAAGAGTTCTCATATAACTTTTCTCCTGCCCCCAATCCCTACATCCAGTTTCTTCTGAGTATTAATATCTTGCATTAGTGTGGTATATTTGTTACACTTGGTGAAGCAATATTGATACATTATTATTAACCAGAGTTCATTGTTCACATTAGGGTTTACTCTGCACTTACAGTTCTATGGGTTTTGACAAATGCGTAATGTCATGTATCCACCATTACAGTAGCATACAGAATAGTTTACTGCCCTAAATATGCCCTGTGTTCCACCTATCCATCCCTCCTTTCTACTCCCACCTCCCTCCCATGAACCCCTAGAAATCACTCATCATTTTACTGTCTTTATAGTTTTACCTCTTCCGGAATGTCATGTAGTTGGAATCATGTGGTATGTTGTCTTTCAGATTGGCTTCTTTTACTTTGCAATATGCATTTAAGATTCCTCTATGTCTTTTCATTTATTGACAGCTCATTTCTTTTTTTTTTTAATAAATCAGTTTTATTGATACATATTAATAAAACATACAGTTCATCCAAAGTGTACAATCAATATTTCTTTTTACTGCTGAATAATTGTTACTCCATTGTATGGATGTACCACAGTTTATCCATTCACCTACCAAAGGACATCTGGGCTGCTTCCAATTTCAGGCAATTATGGATAAAGCTGCTATAAATATTCACAGGTGGGTTTTTGTGTGGATACAATTGATCTGGGTAAATACCAAGGAGCACATGTTTTAGTTGTTTTTTTTTTTTTTAAGATTTTTTTTTATTTATTTATCTCCCTTCCCCCCCCGCCCCCCGCCATTGTTTGTGCTCGCTGTCTGCTCTCTATGTGTTCTTCTGTGTCTGCTTGTCTTCTCTTTAGGTGGCACTGGGAACTGATCCTGGGACCTTCCGGAGTAGGAGAGAGGTGCTCAATCTCTTGCACCACCTCAGTTCCTGGTCTGCTGCATCTCTTATTGTCTCTCCTTTGTGTCTCTTTTTGTTGCCTATTTAGTTTTGTAAGAAACTACCAGAATATCATCTATAGTGGCTGAACCATTTTACATTCCATCTAGCAATGAATGAGAGTTCCTGTTGTTCTGCATTCTCACCAGCATTTGATGTTGTCAATGTTTTGGATTTTAGCCATTCTAGTTGGTGTATAGTGGCATATCATTGTTGTTTTAATTTATAATTCCTTGCTGACATATGATGTTGAACATCTTTTAATATGTTTATTTCCTTTGTTGAAGTGTCTGTTCAGACATTTTTCCCATTTTAAAAATTAAATTGTTTGTTTTCTTATGGTTGTGTTTGAAGAAATCTTTAGATATTTTGGATACAAGTTTGTCATCATATTTATGTTTTTCAAATATTTTCTCCCAGTCTGTGCCTTGTCTTTTATTCTCTTAAAGAATCTGCTTTTTAGCAACTGCCAAGATGCTTGTGAAGCAGAAAGTCAATGAACCCCAGTAATTCAGTAATCCTGCCTTAGACTCATCTAACTCTTCCATTTTACCAACGAGGTCATTAAAGCACAGAGAAGCAAAATGATTTATGTAAATTCACACAGCAAGGAAATGTCTTAATAAGGACTTGATCTCTTGGCTCCTAGTTTGGTGCAACTTATACTATAACTCACTGGATTTTCTGAAAAATCAATTTGAAGGATATGAACATAGCACAGTAATTAAGGTGAACTTGCATTTAGGTCAGGCTCTGATTTTCCATCACTGGGTGCTGGGTTTTGCATCAAAATGCTTTCATGTGCATCTGGTTCTACTAGCCTAACAATCAATTTTTAATATAAAGATAATTATAAACATCTTAACAGGAACATATACACCATGATATATGGTAAATGATTATCTAACTTTCTTCCTTTGTTGCAAACTCAGCCTTCTGACTAGTGAGACATATACAGTTTCAGAGTAGTGGCTGAAGAGAGAGGTGGTTTCCAAGGTTTCATTTTACATAGATATCAAGAACACTGAGGATTACAAATGCAGAAGGCATTTGGGAGTAAGTGGGGAGGGCAGGTTACGAAAAAAAAAAGATGATTCATTTTTTCCTCATCTCCAATACATCTCCTGGCTCATAAACAGCTTAAAAGCTTGATTAACTGTCTTATCTAGAGAGAGAGAGAGAGAGAGAGAGAGAGAGAGAGAGAGAGAGAGAGAGAGAAGAAACCTGAAATCCCTTTTGACTTAGAGAAGTGCTTGGTTACTGTGAACATTGATTTGTTATTGTTTCCTTCTTCTAATGCATAATGATTTCTAAATTTATTGATATTTAACATCTTTTTCTTTCTTGTTTTTTTTTCTTCCCCCTTCTTTTTGACATACAATTTTTCAACAAGAGTTGGAATGAAACTGAGTGATTCAAGGTAGCAAAAAATGTAAAGAAAGGTAGGGCAGAATGAAGAATGATTGGGGACTGGTTCTTTCTGTCAGGCTTAATTGGTATCTATAATTATTAATTACTCAGCTCTCCATTATTCATGTATGCTTTATCCCTGGTTAAATGTTTGAACTTTGGGTTTCCTTGTCACCAGTCTGCTCTGCAACCAAGTTCTCTTGCTGTCAGTGCTTACTCAGGGAAATCCAACTAATTTTAATACCAATCTAAATACAAAACCTCATTAGGAAGGTAAGTCTCCTACCAAAAGAAGATACATAATACATTCCAAAAGAAAATAGAGAAATTTGGAAAACTGCTTACTGTTTTAGTTCATTCTTTTCTCTTATCTCAGATTACTAAGGACAGAATGGGCAGTACTTGACTATATTAGGTTCATCAATATCAAGTTGCCATTTTTGTAGGTGATGGTAAAACACCGACACATTCAAATGTCTCAACCTAATTAAATTAGGATGCTTCCCTTTCTGTTCATTTCCCCTCCTATTGCCCTCAATTCTTATTACAGATTTTCAGTGTCAAAATGCTTGTAAGTGTTCACCACAAAACCATTTTTTTATGGGGCTGTACGTGAAAGTGCCAAAATAGGCGCTGCTCTATTAGACCTTCTGACCTTGTTCCCTTTGCTGTTTCCTTTGTCAGAATGCCTTTTGCTCCTTTGTCTGCTGAACACCTAGTCATCTTTTAAGGTGTAGTTCATGTGTCACTTCATGTAGCTAGTTTCTCCCAAGTTCCCCAAGGAGAACTGTCCAACATTTCCTCTGGGACTCGCCTGCTCCCTGTGATTTCTATCTTAACAACTACAATATTACATTGTTTGTTTACAAGTTTGTCTTCTCCAATAGCCAGAAGCTACCATGTTATTTCAATGAAGTTCCTAGAGCATAGGAGGTGTTAAATTCATATCTGAGGAAAAGGAGAAAAAAGAAGACAGAGGGGGGACAAGAAATAATTTCTGTGAGAACACAGGAATCTTACAATTGTGTTATTTTCCTTGGGGTTTCCAAGTTTAGAGAATTGACAAGTGAGTGTCTTCCAAGTTTATTAAGTAAGAAGGGGATTCATAATGCCTGTGATTTTATTACTCTTCCTTACAAATTGCGGCAGAATTTAAGAGAATTAGTCATTTTCTGTAGGAGAGGGAGCCTTCTTGCCAGAGGAGATGGCAGCCTACTGGGAAGCAAAGGTCACTTGGCACAAATCCATCTTATTCACTAGAAGCCAACATCTAGCTTACATCCGCAGCCTCCATTCAGCATAGAAGCTAAAGGATGGAAGCCATAGAGCTAAAAACAGCAGTCAAGATATAATTTCAGAACAGTAAATCTCAAACTAAACCCAGAAGCAGGAAGTTAAGAAATGCAGGATGATACTTATGGCTAGAGAACACCCTAAACCCTGTGAGCTTAGATTTCTCCTATGTTGTCTAATTTTCTATTAGAATATCTTTCATCACAGATATTCTACTGTAGTGGTTCACAGAAATTTAGCTGGGCCCTTATTGCATTCTGCCCCACATTTGTATGGCAGCACAAGAAACTCCTATAGATGCTGCTGGAACCCAGAGGTTGCACTCTATTGTTTGGGTTGATGGCTGAAGAGTGATCTTTGAAGCCCTGTGCAGCCATCTGAGTTGTGTGCATCTTAGCCCCATCTTGGGCATAAAAGGAGTCTTCAGACTTGACTACGCTTCCCTGCAGAGAGCTCCAATATAGCACTAACTATGCACATAGCAGTTGCCCAAGCCTCTCTTCTCAAGATGTTTGTGAGCACCCTGATTTTAGGGCTTTGCATTCCTTCCAGGACCTAGGACAGTTTCCAACAAGCATGGTGAGTTCAAAGTTTATTTAATGAAAGTAAGAACTGTTGAGATGGAATTAAGAGAAAGGTTTCTAAAGTAGGCAAAGGGTGCTACTCCATCTTCCTCCATATATTTTCTTACCTAATTTGAAAAGCCTGCTGATTTTGGTGGTCTAGAGTAATTGAAAATATGAAAACTACATTTGAGGAAATCTAGCCAGCTGTTGATTTTCGAGATTGAACACTTTCAGGCAACACACTGGATTAATTATGGGATCTGCTCTTCAAGAAATAAGTTAATGATGTTAAGCAGTCAAACTACGCAAAATAAAAGATAAGAACACAGAAGCTTACTGAGTTTGTTTAGATCATAGCATTATCCAAATGTGCTGGTGGAAAGCCTCCTTTTGTAGCCTTGGAAGAAAGATAAACTGTTGAACAAATATTGACAAGGTTTTCAATGCCTCAAAGAAACTGAAATGGGTAATGGAAGCACAAGGCAGCATGATCTTGGTAGGCTTTCTGGTTGGATAAAAATGTCTGGTGAGCATAGAAATTAAGAAGAGATTTCTGTTGACTTCCTATGACAGAGAGTGTATGAATGAAAATAAAAAGGTTTATTCTCCCCCAAACAATTCTAGAGGCCTAAAGGTGGAATAGAAAAGATATATGTAATATTTAATGAAAACTAGCTATCTTTTAAATTAACATATGCTCTCTAAAAGAAATACAAAAATCCACATTCTTTGGTCATTTTTTTCATATTATTTAACAACCAATTTTATTATTTCCAAACCATTTTATGCAGTACCATATATTAGAAACCACATGGGTGCTATAGGTTATGTTCTGTGTATCAGTCATTAACTAGCAATGGTTTAGATCATTTACTAATCTTCATGATCCAGAATCAGTAACACAGTAAAATGTGTATTTTCTTGTATTAACCAATATATACTTTGTTCTTCTCTCAACCTGAGGAGGAACTAAGTGAGACTATTGATATAACTATGTTGTGTTTGCTTGGTACTCAGATAGTTTTGATTTGTAAATTTAAAGTTTCAAAACAACTGTACTTGATACATCTACAACAGCCCCCAAATGCCAGTGTAGTTTAGTGATAGCACCCATACCAGATACTTAGGGCTTGCTAGAGGTTCAAATGCCAAAATATTTAAGCATTAAAAATGCTTGTCAGGTAAGGAACTTCAAAACCCATCAGAACTACACTGCTAATGGCTCTGTAATGAAGCATGTCCCTGAACACAAAGTGGAGTCAAGAAAGAGCTAAAGGTTTTTACAACTGCTAGAAAGGATTTTTCTATTGGGACATAAGGAACAGTTTTAAAAAGTGTCTATCACATAGCATACAATTGGTCAAATAAAACTTGTTCCTGATTTGAATATATCAGATATCTAAATCTTAAATTAATATTTGGGACTTAGTACCTGTTACCAAGAAGGCTATAACTAAATCCTGGGAATGGGCAAAAATTATTCATCCCTGCCATGAACATTTATCTTATGCCTACTTTATGGCAAGAACTTTACAGCATTTATAAGAAAATACATATCTTTTTGGACCTGATAGATTGCAAATATGCCATCACCATCAGTTTGGTTTGTTGAAATTGCACATATTTAAACAAACCTGCCAAATCTCTAGAGAGAAGGTTTTTAAGCAGCCAGGAATTGAGAAAATGAACAACAGTTAGAGACCTAACAGGATTAAAAATAATTAAAAATAAATGGATGTGTAAGTTGAAGAAGAATGAGGAATTCATGGACACCAGCTAAAGACCTTGAAGCCAGTGAACTGAAAGATCAAACAATTCTTCATTAAAAGGAGAGAGGAAAAGTAGAGTTGAAAGGTTAAACAGAACAATAATCCTTTCCAAAGAGAGTTAAATATATATATCTGCTTTTAATGTGTGTATATAAATATATATTATATATATAGAGAGAGAGAGAAGACAAAGTATTGTAGGAAAAGTAAGTATGCCCTACATTATCTTCCCTGATGCCAAGTGCCAAGAAAATGCCTAAATCAAAAGTCTGATTGGTTTGTTGTTGATTTGTATTATATAAACAAATGTGCAAAAATATAAGGAAAGCTGGCTTAATGTGCAAATGTTGGTTCAACATTAGTTCACTGGTTCTCAGTTTGGTGGAATATATCAGATTTACCCAAAGTGTTTTTTGGGAAAAAAAAAAAACACCTCTCCTTCCACCTCATCCCCCATTGGAGGAGGTATCACAATCTAGAGGGGAAGGGGTTTTCATGCCAAAAAGGTCTCCTCAGATTTTTCTGCGACCCTCCTTAAAGTTTCGATCCACATTTTTTTTACTGAGCCTGTGAAAAAGTCAGAGCAGATGTTTGAGAGAAGAACTGACTTCCAGAAGGCTATTCAACCTCCTGCAGAGGGAGAAGCAACTTAACTGGTGTGGTGGTTTGAAACTATGTATCCCAGAAAAAACAAATTCTTAAATCTAATCCATTCCTGTGGGTGTGAACCATTGTAAGTATGACCTTGTGATGAGGTTATTTCAGTAACAAAGGTGTGGCCCAGCTCAGTCACTATGGGTCTTAATTCTATTAACTGGAGTCATTTATAAGTTGAGTGAAATTCAGACAGAGGGAGAGAAAGCCATGGAAGCAAGAAGCTGAAATCAACGAAATCCGGAAAAGAAGGGAGAGACCAGCAGACACCACCACGTGCCTTGCCATGTGACAAGCTGAGGACCAAGAATCCCCAGCAGCCAGGCCCAGAATGCCACAGTCTTCTGTGAGAAAGCTTTGCCTTGATGACATCTTGATTTTTGACTTTTCTTTGAGCCTCCATCTGTGAGCAAATAAGTTCCCATTGTTTAACCCCACGCATTTCATGGTATTTGCTTGAGTAGCCTAGGAAACTAAAACTATTGGTCCCCATATCACAATTATTTGAGACCAATGTCTGCCCCATAGTCAAATAAGCCCCAGGAATGAGGCAGGCTACTGGAAGAAGGAGAAGGGGGTTCCAAGAGTTTGAGAGATAAAAGGGAACATATGACTACTTTAGGAACCAACAGAAAGCTCTT